>JARQOD010005706.1:0-46622 GCA_033576555.1 Oophaga sylvatica
AAGACCAAAGGGGGCAGAAGAAGAAACAGGAACAAGGTCGGATCACCCGCTCGAAGGTACGGACAATCTGGTATAAACATATCCTCTAGAGCTCTTAACCAGATTGAACACAAGGTATTACAGAAAGGTCTCTCTTTGTCCATCCTACCACTGTCGGACGTTTGATCTTGATATGGATTTAAAAAAATTCTTTCGTCGTATCAGACTCAAAGCATATTATGCTTCTAGACCTGTTTACTTTGACCACCAACAACATCTAATCCAAAATTTTATCTGCGCTTAGCTTAGGCTTACGCAGTAAAAGTTTCTTTCGTCCACCTCAGAATTCACATGCTGTTGAAATGTTTATTAATTTTGTGTATAACTCTTTTAAATTTCTTTACGCTGTGATATTGATAAAGGTAAACTGTTTTATCCTCGAATTTCACTGTTGAGGAAGCACGGCTTTTAAATTTTACAGGATGATGATTCTATTATACTGAAGCCACCGCAAGGGAGGTGCCTAGTTGTAATGGACAAATCCATGTACCTGAAGAGGTTCAACGCCAACTAGGTGACAGATCCATCTGTCATCCATCACCAGGCTCTTTCTAAAAACCCAACCCTGATTTTGGCCAGAGGATCAGGACGATTCTCCAAAAATACTCTAATCTGGGAGTATTAGATCCTAAAACTTGCGAATTCCTCACTAATACGAATCCCCGCACGCCAGTATTCTACACTCTCCGAAAGTCCACAAAAATCTTGAAAAACCCCCAGGGGGCCAATTGTAGCATCTACTAATTCTATCTTGTCTCCTCTAGCAATATTCTTGGAGAAAATTCTTACTCCCCACATTAAGCAAACAAGGTCTTACATCTTGACACAGGAGCATTTCTTAAAACTAATCAAGGAACTCCAATTGATTCCCCCAAATTCGTTACTTGTTACACTGCACGTAAAAGACCTGTATACCTCTATCCCCCATAACGAGGGCATTCAGTCAGTAACTCGGCTGTTATCATCTACCACTATGGATATGACCAGGTTGATTTGTGTGTTGACTTATTGAAAATAAATTCTTACTTCCAATTTCTTCCTCTTCCAGGATGATTTTTACCTCCAAACGCGTGGACCGCTATGGGGTCTAACGCAGCACCTCCATATGCAAATGCATACATGGCCGACTTTGAGGAGAGCATCATATATCTACATCCTTTATTCCGCGACCATGTCATTACATGGAAGCGCTATATTGATGATGTCTTCTGTATCTGGTCAGGCCCAGTAGAACACTTACAGAGATTTTTTGAACTGCTAAACTCATCCTGGCCAGGGATACAATTCACCATGAATCATGATCTCTGGCGTATTAACTTTCTTGACACCTTGGTCATGACAGACCCTGAAGGTAAACTCTCAACTGATCTTTTCATTAAGGACACAGATAAAAACATTTTACTACATTACCAGAGTCTCCACCACCTGCTACTAAAAAAGCCATTCCCAAATCTCAGTTTCAGAGGGTGAAACGTATCATCTCTGATGAGGCTGTACAACGCCAACGCCTCTCAGAAATGACACACAAATTTAAGGCCAAGGGTATCCTGTCTCTATCCTTGAAAAATCTATGGAACCTGACACAAGACGATCAAGAAAGTTGACACACGTATCCCGTTTGTACACACGTATCATCCGATCACCAATATTCTTCATAGAGCCATACGTAAAAACTGGCACCTCCTTTCAAAGGCATACCCAGAGGTCATTGAATTCAAAGAGCCATTTTTACCATGTTACAAACGCCCACCAAATTTACGTGACTCACTGGTCCAAGCAGATTTTGGATCTAAATCACCCTCAGTGACACAGCGGTTTCTACAAAAACCTAAATGTGGGACTTTTCCATGCTTAAGGTGTGTACAGTGCAATAGTATCATTAAAGGGGACAAAATTTTCCACCCCATTCCGGTAAGGAATTTAAAATTCGGAATTATTTTACATGCGACTCTACTTATGTAGTATATGTTAATAAGTGCCCTTGTGGCCTAGCATATGTTGGGGAGACCTCACAGACCATACGTGTCACGCTGTCTAATGATATGTATACAATGTCAGTAAACTATTAATACAGGAACAACACTCTATACAACAACTAGTATAGCAACATCAGCATGTAAGTATAGAATAGATTTACCTGACACGATATCTGCTGAACTCAGGGTTAATCTTGAGGACTTGATGAGCTGAAACAGGAAAGAGGTGGACCGGGATCTAACCTGACCCTAACTGGGGTCCTAACTAATCCCTCACCTTGGAGGTACTGATAATGGTTCAGAGGTCCAAGTCTCCAACCTAACCCTGTCTCCTATCAGACCCTGAACCCTGTAATCAGTCCTAAGAAGGATCCTGACTACCACCAAAGGGATATGGGCTGATCTCAGCTAAATACACAGATTAGACATATAAGACAGACAGGATAACACTCGCTTGCATACACACTCAAACACCAAAGGAACATAAATGGTCTGGGAAATAAACTCTAACCAAGTTGAGCTTAGAACAACTAAGGAGCTCACAACTAAAGTCTATACAGATTCATTCCTATCTGTGGTCTGCATGAAGGTTTCACTGGCAACTCCCCAAGCAGACAACCAGGAATTTAAAGGAAACCAATCAACAATAATCAATTGCAGCCGGGAGAAACTGCACCAGTCCCAGCACCGAGCACAGACAGAATTAACTCCCTAGCTGCCAAACACAAAGAAACAGCAGATCAGCTGTGAGAAGTCAAAATGTGCAACCGCGACGATCTTCGTGGCAATGCACACATGACAGTACCCCCCTTCAACGAGGGGCCTCCGGACCCTCAGGGCCAGGCCTGCCCGGGTGAGTTCTGTGGAAGGTCCGAACCAAACGATCTGCGTTAACATCAACGCAGGGACCCACGTCCTCTCCTCTGGACCATACCCCTTCCAATGCACCAAGTACTGAAGGGACCGGCGATTCAGACGTAAGTCAATGATCTTTGATACTTGAAATTCCAAGTTACCATTGACCAACACAGAGGAGGAGGTAGAGGTGACGGTATGACTGGTGCCACATACCTTTTAAGTAATGACTTGTGGAACACATTATGAATTTTAAACGTAGGAGGGAGGTCCAGACGAAATGCCACAGGATTAATTATGGAACTGATCCTGTACGGCCCGATGAATCTGGGACCCAGTTTCCAGGAGGGCACCTTAAGTTTTATATTCCTGGTAGACAACCATACCAGATCGTTCACATTCAGATCTGGACTAGAAACTCTCCTCCTATCAGCCATACGTTTGTAACGGTTCCCCATCGCACTCAGATTATTCAATACACCTCTCCACACAGAAGCAAGTGACGACGAGAAACGCTCCTCCTCAGGAACCCCAGAAGGGCCCCCCCCCATTGAAAGTACAAAACTGGGGATGGAAACCATATGCCCCAAAAAACGGGGACTTACCAGTGGACTCGCTCCGCCTGTTGTTAAGAGCGAACTCTGCCAGAGGCAAGAAAGAAGACCATCCTCTTGGTTCTCTGAAACAAAACACCGGAGATATGTCTCTAAGCTCTGATTCAGACGCTCTGTCTGACCATTGGTCTGCGGATGAAAAGCCGAGGAAAATGACAATTGCATCCCCCGACGTAAACAAAATGCCCTCCAAAATTTGGACACAAACTGAGACCCCCTATCTGACACCACATCAGAAGGCAACCCATGAAGTCTAACGATCTCCCTAATGAACACCTGCGCCAGAGTTTTAGCATTAGGGAGTGCAGGAAGAGCAACGAAATGTGCCATCTTACTGAACCTGTCAACAACCACCAGTATGACAGTATTCCCTGACGACGGAGGAAGGTCCGTAATGAAGTCCATAGATAAATGAGTCCATGGACGCTCCGGAAGTTTCAAGGGTAAAAGGGTCCCAGACGGACGGGTATGAGGGGTTTTAGAGCGAGCACACACCCCACATGACGCGACAAAAGTTATAACATCTTTATTAGCATTAGGCCACCAAAACCGGCGAGAAAGGAGATCTAAAGTAGCCTTACTCCCTGGATGTCCTGCTAGAGCAGAATTATGATGTGCCTCAATAACCTTTTGTCTCAACAGATTTGGGACAAACAGTCTCCCTGGAGGTCCTGCAGGGGCATCCCCCTGAGCCTCTAACACCTCCTCCTCAAGCTCAGAAAATACAGCCGACACTACCACCCCCTCCTGAAGGATAGGACTCGGGTCATCCGTTTTCCGGACCCTGGGAAACTGCGAGACAAGGCATCAGCCTTTACATTCTTAGACCCCGGGCGATAAGTGACGACAAAATTAAACCTGGTAAAAAAC
The DNA here is from genome assembly GCA_033576555.1 of Oophaga sylvatica. NCBI lineage: Eukaryota > Metazoa > Chordata > Amphibia > Anura > Dendrobatidae > Oophaga > Oophaga sylvatica. Next base: position 4,355 of record JARQOD010005706.1, read on the forward strand.
AACGACCATCGAGCTTGTCTGGAATTCAGACGCTTAGCGGATTCCAAATACAACAGGTTCTTGTGATCAGTAATAACGGTAACCGGGTGGACTGCCCCCTCCAAAAAGTGACGCCATTCTTCAAAAGCTAACTTAATGGCCAAAAGTTCCCTATTGCCGATATCATAATTCCTTTCGGCGGACGACAATTTCTTAGAAAAGAAAGTGCACGGATGCCATTTACCAGGGGACGGACCCTGGGACAATATAGCACCCACCCTACGTCAGACGCATCCACCTCCACAATGAACGGCTGAGATGCATCTGGTTGGATGAGAACGGGTGCCGAAGCAAAACATTTCTTCAAAGAGGAAAAGGCTTGGCAAGCTTTGTCCGACCATTTAGAAAAATCCGTCCCTTTTCTTGTCATGTCAGTGAGAGGTTTGACGACAGATGAGAAATTACAAATAAATTTCCGGTAGTAGTTAGCAAACCCCAAAAAACGCTGCAGAGCCTTAAGATCCCCTGGCTGATCCCATTTAGAGAACCATTTGGCGCCAACAATTTGATTGAAGAGATCAGGAATAAGAGGGAGTGGATACGGATCTCGAACAGTAATCCGATTAAGTTTGCGGAAATCCAAGCAAGGGCGTAGGCCTCCATCTTTCTTCTTCACAAAGAAGAACCCCGCGGCTACTGGGGAAGATGAAGGTCTAATATGCCCTTTGGCCAGACTTTCAGAAATATAATCTTTCATAGCCTGCCTCTCAGGACCAGAAAGATTATACAACCTAGCTTTAGGCAACTTAGCATCAGGAAGGAGATTAATAGAGCAGTCATACACGCGATGAGGAGGCAACTCCTGACACCCCTCCTCAGAGAAAACATCCCCAAAATCCTCCAAAAAAGGAGGCAATGTACTAGGCACGACCGCACTGATGACTGTGTTCATGCAGTTGCTTTTGCAAAACTCACCCCATTGGCTTATTTCTCTGGACTGCCAATTAATCACAGGGTTATGTTTAACCAACCAAGGAAGTCCCAACACAATGGGAGTAGGTAGACCCTCCAACACATAACAAGATAATTGTTCCCTATGTATTGCCCCTACCCGAAGGTCAATGTTATGAACCTCATGAACAAAGCTACCTTGGCCGAGAGGCCTGGCGTCAATGGAGAATATAGGGATCAGTTTGACCAATACACTCAGATGCATACCTTGAGCCTGAGCAAACTGAGCGTCAACCAGATTAGCCCCGGAACCACTATCAAGAAGAACAGACAATCTCTCCACTCTCGTACCAACTACCACCTCCACAGGTACAAGGAACTGAGAAGAACTGGCGGATGAAATACATACTCCCAGGTTGTCGTCCACCACACAACCTGGGATTAACAGTTTTCCGGCGACTTTTGGCTCAACAAGGCACGGGATGGACATTCTCCAACAAAATGTCCCTCTTTCCCGCAGTAAAAACATCTTCTAGTCCTGCGGCGTACCGCCAATCCCCTCCTACGAAATGATGTCCCTCCCAACTGCATAGGCTCATCCGAACAGACAAGGGGAACCTCAACATAAGGGACTTTAGTGGTAGGTGGAGAAACAACAGGGAGTGGGGTTACCTCACCCCTCTCCCGAAGCCGTCTATCAGTACGGATAGCTAAGGCCATAGCAGCCTCCAGTGAATGAGGAGACTCATACTGAGCCAAAACGTCTTTTAATTTATCAGAAAGCCCATGACAAAACTGGCTCCTAAGAGCTGGGTCATTCCACTGAGTATCTGTGGCCCATCTACGAAACTCAGAAGCAAATTCCTCTGCAGGACGATCTCCCTGCTGTATCTTACGTAATTTTGTCTCAGCAAGAGAGACCCGATCTGGGTCATCATATACCAATCCCAGGGCAGTAAAAAATTGATCTACAGACAGTAGAGCCGGGGATCCCGGAGGAAGGGAAAATGCCCAGGATTGAGGGTCCCCTTGCAGAAGTGAGATAACAATTCCCACTCTCTGCTCATCACTCCCTGATGATCGAGGCCGAAGCCGAAAATACAATTTACATGCCTCCCGGAAGGTGAAAAATTTGTCTCGCCCACCAGTGAACCTGTCCAGGAGAGCTACTTTAGGTTCAACTCTGGTTTGCTCCAGGGGAGACAAAACTTTGGACTTAATGTCCGTCAGCTCCATGGATAATCCCTGCAACTGCAGAGCCAGCTGGGCTACTGGATCCATGGTAACTGGAGATAATTTTTATGGCCAGTGAAATATGTCACGCTGTCTAATGATATGTATACAATGTCAGTAAACTATTAATACAGGAACAACACTCTATACAACAACTAGTATAGCAACATCAGCATGTAAGTATAGAATAGATTTACCTGACACGATATCTGCTGAACTCAGGGTTAATCTTGAGGACTTGATGAGCTGAAACAGGAAAGAGGTGGACCGGGATCTAACCTGACCCTAAACTGGGGTCCTAACTAATCCCTCACCTTGGAGGTACTGATAATGGTTCAGAGGTCCAAGTCTCCAACCAACCCTGTCTCCTATCAGACCCTGAACCCTGTAATCAGTCCTAAGAAGGATCCTGACTACCACCAAAGGGATATGGGCTGATCTCAGCTAAATACACAGATTAGACATATAAGACAGACAGGATAACACTCGCTTGCATACACACTCAAACACCAAAGGAACATAAATGGTCTGGGAAATAAACTCTAACCAAGTTGAGCTTAGAACAACTAAGGAGCTCACAACTAAAGTCTATACAGATTCATTCCTATCTGTGGTCTGCATGAAGGTTTCACTGGCAACTCCCCAAGCAGACAACCAGGAATTTAAAGGAAACCAATCAACAAATAATCAATTGCAGCCGGGAGAAACTGCACCCAGTCCCAGCACCGAGCACAGACAGAATTAACTCCCTAGCTGCCAAACACAAAGAAACAGCAGATCAGCTGTGAGAAGTCAAAATGTGCAACCGCGACGATCTTCGTGGCAATGCACACATGACAATACGGGACCGAATATCGAAGCACAAATCTACAGTACGGTGTAAGAACCTCCTTCTTCCTATCCCTTACCATTTTGTTAATGCCGGTCATAATGTGTCCCAGTTAAGGTTCCAAATCATTGAGCAAATTCCACCCTCTTGGAGAGGAGGCAATAGGATCCAGCTTCTAAAAAAGCGTGAAGCCTATTGGATACACACATTAGATACTATGCATCCGAGAGGCCTCAATAGGGAATATGAATTATCTGCTTTTTTATAGCATGTTCAAGTGCTTAGAGAGAAATTTACATTGTCATTGAGATGTAACATATGTACCTAGTGCAGTGATGTTAATATATGTTCACTTCTCCAGCATATTAACACTTTCTCCTTTTCCCTTAGAGCCGTCTATATTAGAATGGTTGGACCACTTATCACAAGTCACCACGTCACTCATTTCTGGGAGTCTCACTGTGACCATTATACTTCACGGCAAAATAATGATTCACTTCACTATGTATGTTTCTTTGCCTTTGTCTATAAAATAAATGGCTTCTGAGCACTTCTCTAATCATTTTCTCCTGTTTTCTTCCCTTTCTCCCTCCCTGCCTTCACTATTTAGTGCCTCAGAGTCACCATGGCAACACAGCACTGTATATAGTAGCGCTATACATATAAGCGATCCAAAGCCTTTTCTTTTTTTTTTTTTATATGTTGCCCATCTCTGCTCAGTCACTTCCTGGTTGTGCTTCTTGACTGACAGCAGTGCTCTTAGTCCCACCTCTGCTCCATATAAAGGAACCCTCTGAGCCATTACCTCACTTCCGCCCCACATACTCATGGAAATCAAATCAACAGGCTCAGACAGCGTCCTGGCAGAGGTAATATAGCGATTTTGACACTACAAGGGATTTCTTTTGATAACTCTTACCTACAATGGTTTTTATGCCCCTGATTTTTTATGCCCCTGATTTTGTTTTTTGCTAATGACAGCTCCAGTCTACATGGATACCGCAAGCTTAGTCACTGGATATTTCTACTGAGGTAATATATATATATATATATATATATATATATATATATATATATTGACTGGATACCATTTGTTTAGGAGCACAAGATATTCCTTAATTACTCAAATTTGCTCATTTTCTTCAATCTCCTCAGCATTCTTATAAGCTACGTTTGTCTTTAAGTAAGTACTACTTGATTAGTCACATTAGACTCACAGCTGTGGCATAATATGCTCACCATGTTATACTCTTATCCAGGCAGCACACTTTCCTTGGGGCACGCATCTCTCCCCTTTTTAGGAGACAATCTTCTATATAAAAATAAGGTATGGCACTATTACCCATTCATTCTTCTTGGATACTATTTTGACTGTCTTGGTATACTCAGAGCTGACCCACCGTTTTTTCTATTGTCCGTCCTGTGACCCGTGTCTCACTTTTTTGTATATACTTTATTTATCGCAATGTTTCTTATTTTGTTTGAACATATTCTTATGCGTTTATATTATGAATACAGTAGTCACTGATGAAGGTCTTTTCTGACCGAAACGTTTGGAGATACTACTAATAAACCTTTTAAGTTGAGTGCTTAAGCCTTTTTTCATTATTAGTACCCGGTGTGGGAACCTAGACTTTAAAACACCAGTTTCATTCAGGTTGTGCTCACGGTTTTCTCTCATGCTATTTCAGTCTGCCCTAAGCGGGGAAGACGTTTTGCATGCTCAGTTGTCTTGGGTAGTGTTCAGACTAAATTTCTGTTGACTGTTACCCTGATTTGCTCCCTGTCCACATTTTCTGCTCAGGCTTTTGTTGATTCGGGAGCAGCTATTAACCTGATGGATTTTGATTTTGCTAAACATTGTGGGTTTCCCTTGATACCCCTACGGAAGTCTATTCCCCTACTGGGGATTGATTCTACCCCTTTGGCTGAGAATAAACCCCAGTTCTCTACTCAGTTGATAATGAGGGTTGAACCTGATCATCAGGAGAGTTGCAAATTTTTGGTGGTGTATAATCTGCATGACATTATTGTACTAGGTTTCCCTTGGTTACAGTCTCATAATCCTGTTTTGGATTGGAAATCTGTGTCTGTAACCAGTTGGGGCTGCCAATGTGTTAATGCCAACACTCCTGTTTTTTCTGCCTCTCCCCAGGCTCAGGATGTTCCTGACTTTTTGACTGATTTTTCTGATGTGTTTAGCGAAAGTAAATCTGCACCCTTGCCCCCCCATAGGAGCTATGACTGCGCTATTGAATTAGTGCCTGGTAGTGAATTCCCTAAAGGTCGCCTTTTTAACTTGTCTGTACCTGAACATGACGCTATGCGGTCTTATATCAAGGAGTCATTGGAGAAGGGTCATATCAGACCATCCTCTTCACCCTTGGGTGCCGGTTTTTTCTTTGTGGCCAAAAAGGATGGTCCATTAAGGCCGTGAATTGATTATCGTCCCTTGAACAATATCACTGTGAAATATCAATATCCGTTACCCTTGATTTCTGACCTGTTTTCCAGGGTGAAAAGTGCTACTTGGTTTACCAAGCTTGACCTCAGGGGGGCGTATAACCTTATTCGCATTAAGCACGGGGATGAATGGAAGATGGCATTTAATACCCCAGAGGGGCATTTTGAGTACCTAGTGATGCCCTTTGGGCTCACTAATGCTCCTTCCATCTTCCAGTCCTTCATGAATGACATTTTCAGGGATTTTGTGGATAAATTTCTGATTGTTTATTTGGATGATATCTTGATTTTTTCCAATGACTGTGACTCTCATGTGAAACATGTTCGGACTGTGTTCCAGATTTTGAGAGAGAATGCTCTGTATGTGAAGGGATCAAAGTGTCTTTTTGGCGTACAGAGGATCTCATTTCTGGGATTCATTTGTCCCCATCTATTATTGAAATGGACCCGGTCAAGGTTCAGGCCATCTGTGATTGGGTCCAACCTACTTCATTAAAGGCTCTTCAGAGATTCTTGGGTTTTGCCAATTTTTATCGTAAATTTATTGGTAATTTCTCTGTTATTGTTAAACCATTGACTGATTTGACCAAGAAGGGTTCTGATGTGGTGAATTGGCCTCCTGAGGCAGTCTCTGCGTTTCAGGAACTTAAGCAGAGATTCACTTCTGCTCCTGTTCTACGGCAGCCTGATGTTTCTCTGCCATTTCAGGTGGAGGTTGATGCCTCTGAAATTGGGGCAGGTGCCGTTTTGTCCCAAAAGATCCAGAGACCTCTAAAAGTAACCCTTGTGCCTTTTTCTCTCTAAAATTTTCTCCTACTGAACGTAATTATGACATGGGTAATCGGGAGTTATTGGCCATGAAGTGGGCTTTTGAAGAGTGGAGACATTGGCTGGAGGGAGCCAAACATCAGGTGGTGGTCCTCACGGACCATAAGAATCTGGTTTATCTGGAATCAGCCAAGCAACTTAATCCTAGACAGGCCAGGTGGGCCTTGTTTTTCACACATTTTAATTTTGTGGTTTCCTTTCTTCCTGGCACTAAGAATGTTAAAGCGGATGCCCTCTCGAGGAGTTTCCTTGCGGACTCTCCTGAGTTATCTGATCCTGCTGTTATTTTGAAAGAGGGTGTAGTTCTTTCCGCCATCTCGCCCAATTTGAGACTGGCTCTGGAAGGGTGTCAGGAGGATAAACCCGAGCGCTGCCCTATTGGGAAATTGTTTGTCCCAGACCGGTGGAAAAAGAGTGTGATGTCTGAGATTCATTGTTCCGCGTTGGCCGGTCATCCCGGAATTTTTGGTACCAGAGACTTGGTGAGTCTATCCTTTTGGTGGCCTACTTTTGTCTCGTGACGTCAGGGAATTTGTGCAGTCCTGTGGGACTTGCTCTCGCTCCAAGCCTTGCTCTCGCTCTAGTGGTTTGTTGATGCCATTGCCTGTGCCCAAGAGACCATGGACCCATATCTTTATGGATTTCATTTCCGACCTCCCTGTTTCTCAGAGAATGACCGTTATCTGGGTGATTTGTGATAGGTTTTCCAAAATGATACATCTTGTGCCATTACCTAAGTTGCCTTCCTCCTCCGAATTGGTGCCTTTGTTCCTTCAGCACGTGGTTCGGTTACACGGCATTCCTGAGAACATTGTGTCTGACATAGGAGTCCAGTTTGTTTCCAGATTTTGGAGGACTTTTTGTTCTAAACTTGGTGTTCAATTGTCTTTCTCCTCGGCTTTTCATCCTCAGACCAATGGACAAACTGAGAGAACAAACCAGACATTGGAGACTTATCTGAGATGCTTTGTGTCTGCTGATCAGGATGACTGGGTCTCTTTTTTGCCTTTGGCTGAGTTTGCTCTTAATAATAGGGCTAGCTCTGCCACTTTGATGTCTCCATTTTTCTGCAATTTTGGGTTTCACCCTCGATTTTCTTCGGGACAGACGGAGACTCAGGTGTTGACTCTGTTGTGGAGCGTATGCAGCAGATTTGGGACCAGGTAGTGGAGAGGTTGTCCCTCTCTCAGGAGAGGGCCCAGCGGTTTGCCAACCGGCATAGGACTGATGGTCCTCGGTTTGAAGTGGGGGACTTGGTCTGGTTGTCCTCAAGAAATATCCCTATGAGAGTTGCATCTCCTAAGTTTAAGAATAGGCTCATTGGACCTTATAAGATCATGGAGATTCTTAATCCTGTTTCCTTTCGTTTACTTCTTCCAGGGACATTTAAGATCCATAACGTGTTCCACAAGTCCTTACTTGAAGAGGTTTGTCGAGCCAGTGGTTCCTATGGCTGCGCCTCCTGACCCTGTTTTGGTTGAGGGCAATCTGGAGTATGTGGTTGAGAAAATATTGGATTCTCGTTTTTCTAGACGGAAAATCCAGTATTTGGTTAAGTGGAGAGGTTATGGTCAGGAGGACAATTCCTGGGTGTTTGCTTCGGACATCCATGCTAGGAGACTGATCCGTGCGTATCACAGAGCTCATCCTGACTGACCTGGTTGCCCAAATGAGGGTTCGGTGACCCCTCCTCAAGGGGGGGTACTGTTGTGAATGTGTTAGAAATGAATTCTGAGCAGAAGCTCCCTCTGGTGGTTACAAACAGTACTGAACTATTCAATGAAGATTGTGAAGATTGGCAATCAGGTGTTACAGACTGGTCTTATATAAGGGAGGTTCCCTCCCATCAGGGTTGCCGGTGATCAATTGTTCTTGTCTCAACTTTGGTTCCTGGTTCACTTGGAAGCTTGCTGTGTCTTGCCTGCATCTTCTGCTAACAGATAAGATATTTTCTGCTTTTATTTTTTGTGCTTGCTTTTTGCATTTTGTCCTGCACTTCTGTGGAGGTCAGCCAGGTCCCCTCCGGGGTCTTGTGCTCCTCTCAGTTTATCTGAGCCACTGTTATTTGTTCATTTGCCTTTTCCAGTTTTTTCAGTGGCTGCTGCTTAGTTTTGTTACACCAGAGAACTAATTTAGGTGGTAGAGGTCGTGTGATCTCAGGTGTTTTTGCAATTAGTGAGTTGGTATTTTTTTAGGGTTTTTTGGATTGCAGTAAGTGTCCTTGCTATCCTTTTCTTTCTAGGAAGATTGGGCCCCAACGTTTGCTCATACTATTTTCTGTCTGTGTCTGTATTTCCTCTTGTCTAACCGCCATTACATGTTTGGGGCTTTCTATGTTCTTTGGGGATCTGCTCCGGGGCAGATAGTTTTCCTCTTTTTATCTTTAGATGTAGTTAGCTTCTCAGGCTGTGACGAGGCGTCTAGGACCAACGTAGGTACGCTCCACGGCTGCCTTTAGTTGTGGTGGTTAGTCAGGGTACTGCAATCCAGTAGATTCCAACCTCTCTGGTGTATTGCCTTTTTTGCCTGCTCTCCTCAGCTACCAAATCATAACAGTATCACCGGCCAAACTGAAAATTATATGGTACTCACAGAAGGGAAAGATAGTGTAAAAAATAAAAAAAAGGTGTCAGAGTTGTCAGAGATATTTTTTTTTTCTTTCCCTCTTTTTCTCTGGGTGCTGAGGATTTTTTTTCTCTCAATGGAGTTTGCACAGTTGTCTGGCCGTGTGGATCAGCTTGCCACTGAAGTTCGGAGTATTGCTACCTATCTTGCAGGGTTGCCGGTTGTGGAACCTAGGATCCCCAAGCCAGATTTGTTTTTAGGGGATCGAGCTAAATTTCTGAATTTCAAAAATAACTGTAAGTTGTTTTTTGCCTTAAAACCTAAGTCCTCAGGGAACGCAGCACAGCAGGTTCAAATTGTCATCTCTCTCCTGCGCGGCGATCCTCAGGATTGGGCTTTTTCCCTGACACCTGGGGATCCTGTTTTGAGTAATGTTGATGCATTTTTTCTGGCTCTGGGGTTATTGTACGATGAACCTAATGTCACTGATCAAGCTGAAAAAGCCTTGTTGGCATTAAATCAGGGGCTTGAGGACGCTGAGTTGTACTGTCAGAGATTCCAAAGGTGGGCAGTCCTGACCAAACGGAATGATGATGCTTTGGCAGCCCTTTTTCGGAAGGGTCTGTCAGAGAATGTAAAAGATGTTATGGTGGGTTTCCCTGCTCCCTCTGGTCTCAATGATTCTATGTCATTGGCGATTCAAATTGACAGACGTTTGCGTGAGCGTAGAGGTATGCGTGGAATAGTGTTGCCTTGTGAACCAGCTTCTGAACCCATGCAGTGTGATAGAGTAGCTTCTGGGGCACAGCGTCATGAGTTTCGAAAACGCAATGGGTTATGTTTCTACTGTGGTGATGCCTCTCATGCTATTTCAGTCTGCCCTAAGCGGGGAAGACGTTTTGCACGCTCAGTTGTCTTGGGTAGTGTTCAGACTAAATTTCTGTTGACTGTTACCCTGATTTGCTCCCTGTCCACATTTTCTGCTCAGGCTTTTGTTGATTCGGGAGCAGCTATTAACCTGATGGATTTTGATTTTGCTAAACGTTGTGGGTTTCCCTTGATACCCCTACGGAAGTCTATTCCCCTACTGGGGATTGATTCTACCCCTTTGGCTGAGAATAAACCCCAGTTCTCTACTCAGTTGATAATGAGGGTTGAACCTGATCATCAGGAGAGTTGCAAATTTTTGGTGCTGTATAATCTGCATGACATTATTGTACTAGGTTTCCCTTGGTTACAGTCTCATAATCCTGTTTTGGATTGGAAATCTGTGTCTGTAACCAGTTGGGGCTGCCAATGTGTTAATGCCAACACTCCTGTTTTTTCTGCCTCTCCCCAGGCTCAGGATGTTCCTGACTTTTTGACTGATTTTTCTGATGTGTTTAGCGAAAGTAAATCTGCATCCTTGCCCCCCCATAGGAGCTATGACTGCGCTACTGAATTAGTGCCTGGTAGTAAATTCCCTAAAGGTCGCCTTTTTAACTTGTCTGTACCTGAACATGACGCTATGCGGTCTTATGTCAAGGAGTCATTGGAGAAGGGTCATATCAGACCATCCTCTTCACCCTTGGGTGCCAGTTTTTTCTTTGTGGCCAAAAAGGATGGTTCATTAAGGCCGTGTATTGATTATCGTCTCTTGAACAATATCACTGTGAAATATCAAAATCCGTTACCCTTGATTTCTGACCTGTTTTCCAGGGTGAAAAGTGCTACTTGGTTTACCAAGCTTGACCTCAGGGGGGCGTATAACCTTATTCGCATTAAGCACGGGGATGAATGGAAGACGGCATTTAATACCCCAGAGGGGCATTTTGAGTACCTAGTGATGCCCTTTGGGCTCACTAATGCTCCTTCCGTCTTCCAGTCCTTCATGAATGACATTTTCAGGGATTTTGTGGATAAATTTCTGATTGTTTATTTGGATGATATCCTAATTTTTTCCAATGACTGTGACTCTCATGTGAAACATGTTCGGACTGTGTTCCAGATTTTGAGAGAGAATGCTCTGTATGTGAAGGGATCAAAGTGTCTTTTTGGCGTACAGAGGATCTCATTTCTGGGATTCATTTTGTCCTCATCTGTTATTGAAATGGACCCGGTCAAGGTTCAGGCCATCTGTGATTGGGTCCAACCTACTTCATTAAAGGCTCTTCAGAGATTCTTGGGTTTTGCCAATTTTTATCGTAAATTTATTGGTAATTTCTCTGTTATTGTTAAACCATTGACTGATTTGACCAAGAAGGGTTCTGATGTGGTGAATTGGCCTCCTGAGGCAGTCTCTGCGTTTCAGGAACTTAAGCAGAGATTCACTTCTGCTCCTGTTCTACGGCAGCCTGATGTTTCTCTGCCATTTCAGGTGGAGGTTGATGCCTCTGAAATTGGGGCAGGTGCCGTTTTGTCCCAAAAGATCCAGAGACCTCTAAAAGTAACCCTTGTGCCTTTTTCTCTCAAAAATTTTCTCCTACTGAACGTAATTATGACATGGGTAATCGGGAGTTATTGGACATGAAGTGGGCTTTTGAAGAGTGGAGACATTGGCTGGAGGGAGCCAAACATCAGGTGGTGGTCCTCACGGACCATAAGAATCTGGTTTATCTGGAATCAGCCAAGCGACTTAATCCTAGACAGGCCAGGTGGGCCTTGTTTTTCACACGTTTTAATTTTGTGGTTTCCTTTCTTCCTGGCACTAAGAATGTTAAAGCGGATGCCCTCTCGAAGAGTTTCCTTGCGGACTCTCCTGAGTTATCTGATCCTACTGTTATTTTGAAAGAGGGTGTAGTTCTTTCCGCCATCTCGCCCAATTTGAGACTGGCTCTGGAAGGGTGTCAGGAGGATAAACCCGAGCGCTGCCCTATTGGGAAATTGTTTGTCCCAGACCAGTGGAAAAAGATTGTGATGTCTGAGATTCATTGTTCCGCGTTGGCCGGTCATCCCGGAATTTTTGGTACCAGAGACTTGGTTAGTCAGTCCTTTTGGTGGCCTACTTTGTCTCGTGACGTCAGGGATTTTGTGCAGTACTGTGGGACTTGCTCTCGCTCCAAGCCTTGCTCTCGCTCTAGTGGTTTGTTGATGCCATTGCCTGTGCCCAAGAGACCATGGACCCATATCTTTATGGATTTCATTTCCGACCTCCCTGTTTCTCAGAGAATGACCGTTATCTGGGTGATTTGTGATAGGTTTTCCAAAATGATACATCTTGTGCCATTACCTAAGTTGCCTTCCTCCTCCGAATTGGTGCCTTTGTTCCTTCAGCACGTGGTTCGGTTACACGGCATTCCTGAGAACATTGTGTCTGACAGGGAGTCCAGTTTGTTTCCAGATTTTGGAGGACTTTTTGTTCTAAACTTGGTGTTCAATTGTCTTTCTCCTCGGCTTTTCATCCTCAGACCAATGGACAAACTGAGAGAACAAACCAGACATTGGAGACTTATCTGAGATGCTTTGTGTCTGCTGATCAGGATGACTGGGTCTCTTTTTTGCCTTTGGCTGAGTTTGCTCTTAATAATAGGGCTAGCTCTGCCACTTTGATGTCTCCATTTTTCTGCAATTTTGGGTTTCACCCTCGATTTTCTTCGGGACAGACGGAGGCTCAGGTGTTGACTCTGTTGTGGAGCGTATGCAGCAGATTTGGGACCAGGTAGTGGAGAGGTTGTCCCTCTCTCAGGAGAGGGCCCAGCGGTTTGCCAACCGGCATAGGACTGATGGTCCTCGGTTTGAAGTGTGGGAGTTGGTCTGGTTGTCCTCAAGAAATATCCCTATGAGAGTTGCATCTCCTAAGTTTAAGAATAGGCTCATTGGACCTTATAAGATCATGGAGATTCTTAATCCTGTTTCCTTTCGTTTACTTCTTCTAGGGACATTTAAGATCCATAACGTGTTCCACAAGTCCTTATTGAAGAGGTTTGTCGAGCCAGTGGTTCCTATGGCTGCGCCTCCTGACCCTGTTTTGGTTGAGGGCAATCTGGAGTATGTGGTTGAGAAAATATTGGATTCTCGTTTTTCTAGACGGAAAATCCAGTATTTGGTTAAGTGGAGAAGTTATGGTCAGGAGGACAATTCTTGGGTGTTTGCTTCGGACATCCATGCTAGGAGACTGATCCGTGCGTATCACAGAGCTCATCCTGACTGACCTGGTTGCCCAAATGAGGGTTCGGTGACCCTCCTCAAGGGGGGGTACTGTTGTGAATGTGTTAGAAATGAATTCTGAGCAGAAGCTCCCTCTGGTGGTTACAAACAGTACTGAACTATTCAATGAAGATTGTGAAGATTGGCAATCAGGTGTTACAGACTGGTCTTATATAAGGGAGGTTCCCTCCCATCAGGGTTGCCGGTGATCAATTGTTCTTGTCTCAACTTTGGTTCCTGGTTCACTTGGAAGCTTTCTGTGTCTTGCCTGCATCTTCTGCTAACAGATAAGATATTTTCTGCTTTTATTTTTTGTGCTTGCTTTTTGCATTTTGTCCTGCACTTCTGTGGAGGTCAGCCAGGTCCCCTCCGGGGGCTTGTGCTCCTCTCAGTTTATCTGAGCCACTGTTATTTGTTCATTTGCCTTTTCCAGTTTTTTCAGTGGCTGCTGCTTAGTTTTGTTACACCAGAGAACTAATTTAGGTGGTAGAGGTCGTGTGATCTCAGGTGTTTTTGCAATTAGTGAGTTGGTATTTTTTTAGGGTTTTTTGGATTGCAGTAAGTGTCCTTCCTATCCTTTTCTTTCTAGGAAGATTGAGCCCCAATGTTTGCTCATACTATTTTCTGTCTGTGTCTGTATTTCCTCTTGTCTAACCGCCATTACATGCTTGGGGGCTTCCTATGTTCTTTGGGGATCTGCTACGGGGCAGATAGTTTTCCTCTTTCTATCTTTAGGTGTAGTTAGCTTCTCAGGCTGTGACGAGGAGTCTAGGACCAACGTAGGTACGCTCCACGGCTGCCTTTAGTTGTGGTGGTTAGTCAGGGTACTGCAATCCAGTAGATTCCAACCTCTCTGGTGTATTGCCTTTTTTGCCTGCTCTCCTCAGCTACCAAATCATAACAGCAAACTCAGCCAAAGGCAAAGAAGAGACCCAGTCATCTTGATCAGCAGACACAAAACATCTCAAATAAGTCCCATGGTCTGGTTTGTTCTCTCAGTTTGTCCATTGGTCTGAGGATGAAAAGCAGAGGAGAAAGATAATTGAACACCAAGTTTAGAACAAAATGTCCTCCAAAATCTGGAAACAAACTGGACTCCTCTGTCATACACAATGTTCTCCGGAATGCCATGTAACCGAACCACGTGCTGAAGGAACAAAGGCACCAATTCGGAGGAGGAAGGTAACTTAGGTAATGGCACAAGATGTATCATTTTGGAAAACCTATCACAAATTACCCAGATAACGGTCATTCTCTGAGAAACAGGGAGGTCGGAAATAAAATCCATAGAGATATGGGTCTATGGCCTCTTGGGCACAGGTAATGGCATTAACAAACCACTAGAGTGAGAGTAAGGCTTGGAGCGAGAGCAAGTCCCGCAGGACTGCACAAATTCCCTGACGTCACGAGACAAAGTAGGCCACCAACAGGACCGACTCACCAAGTCTCTGGTACCAAAAATCCCGGGATGACCAGCCAACGCGGAACAATGAATCTCAGACATCACACTCTTCTTCCACTGGTCTGGGACAAACAATTTCCCAATAGGGCAGCGCTCAGGTTTATTCTCCTGACACCCTTCCAGAGCCAGTCTCAAATTGGGCGAGATGGCGGAAAGAACTACACCCTCTTTCAAAATAACAGTAGGATCAGATAACTCAGGAGAGTCCGCAAAGAAACTCCTCGAGAGGGCATCCGCCTTAACATTCTTAGTGCCAGGAAGAAAAGAAACCACAAAATTAAAACGTGCAAAAAACAAGGCCCACCTGGCCTGTCTAGGATTAAGTCGCTTGGCTGATTCGAGATAAACCAGATTCTTATGGTCCGTGAGGACCACCACCTGATGTTTGGCTCCTTCCAGCCAATGTCTCCACTCTTCAAAGGCCCACTTCATGGCCAATAACTCCCGATTACCCACGTCATAATTACGTTCAGTTGGAGAAAATTTTAGAGAGAAAAAGGCACAAGGGTTACTTTTAGAGGTCTCTGGATCTCTTTGGGACAAAACGGCACCTGCCCCAATTTAAAAGGCATCAACCTCCACCTGAAACGGTAGAGAAACATCAGGCTGCTGTAGAACAGGAGCAGAAGTGAATCTCTGCTTAAGTTCCTGAAACGCAGAGACTGCCTCAGGAGGCCAATTCACCACATCAGAACTCTTTTTGGTCAAATCAGTCAATGGTTTTAACAATACCGGAGAAATTACCAATAAATTTACGATAAAAATTGGCAAAACCCAAAACTCTCTGAAGAGCCTTTAATGAAGTAGGTTGGACCCAATCACAGATGGCCTGAACCTTGACCGGGTCCATTTCAATAACAGACGGAGACAAAATGAATCCCAGAAATGAGACCTTCTGTACGCCAAAAAGACACTTTGATCCCTTCACATACAGTGCATTCTCTCTCAAAATCTGGAACATAGTCTGAACATGTTTCACGTGAGAGTCACAGTCATTGGAAAAAATCAAGATATCATCCAAATAAACAATCAGAAATTTATCCACAAAATCCCTTAAAATATCATTCATGAAGGATTGGAAGACGGAAGGAGCATTAGTGAGCCCAAAGGGCATCACTAGGTACTCAAAATGCCCCTCTGGGGTATTAAACGCCGTCTTCCATTCATCCCCGTGCTTAATGCGAATAAGGTTATACACCCCCCTGAGGTCAAGCTTGGTAAACCAACTAGCACTTTTCACCCTGGAAAACAGGTCAGAAATCAAGGGTAACGGATATTGATACTTCACAGTGATCTTATTCAAGAGACGATATTCAATACACCGCCTCAATGAACCATCCTTTTTGGCCACAAAGAAAAAATCGGCACCCAAGGGTGAAGAGGATGGTCTGATATGACCCTTCTCCAATGACTCCTTGATATAAGATCGCATAGCATCGTGTTCAGGTACAGACAAGTTAAAAAGGCGACCTTTACGAAATTTAGCGCCAGGCACTAATTCAGTAGCGCAATCATAGCTCCTGTGAGGGGGCAAGGATGCAGATTTACTTTCACTAAATACATTCGAAAAATCAGTCAAAAAGTCAGGAACATCCTGCGACTGGGGAGAGGCAGAAAAAACAGGAGTGTCGGCATTAACACATTGGCAGCCCCAAATGGTCACAGACACAGATTTCCAATCCAAAACAGGATTATGAGACTGTAACCAAGGGAAACCTAGTACAATAATGTCATGCAGATTATACAGCACCAGAAATTTGCAACTCTCCTGATGATCTGGTTCAACCCTCATTATCACCTGAGTAGAAAACTGGGGTTTATTCTCCGCCAAAGGGGTAGAATCAATGCCCAGTAGGGGAATAAACTTCCGCAGGGGTATCATGGGAAACCCACAATGTTTGGCAAAGTCAAAATCCATCAGGGTTAATAGCTGCTCCTGAATCAACAAAAGCCTGAGCAGAAAATGTGGACAGGGAGCAAATCAGGGTAACAGTCAACAGAAATTTAGTCTGAACACTACCCAATACAACTGAGCATGCAAAACGTCTTCCCCGCTTAGGGCAGACTGAAATAGCACGAGAGGCGTCACCACAGTAAAAACATAGCCCATTACACTTTTGAAACTCATGACGCTGTGCCCCAGAAGTCACTCTATCACACTGCATGGGCTCAGAAGCTGGCTCACAAGGCAACACTATCTCACGCATATCTCTGCGCTCACGCAAACATCTGTCAATTTGAATAGCCAATGACATAGAATCATTGAGACCAGAGGGAGCAGGGAATCCCACCATAACATCCTTTACATTCTCTGACAGCCCCTTCCAAAAAAGAGCTACCAAAGCATCATCATTCCATTTGGTCAGGACTGCCCACTTTCGGAATTTCTGACAGTACAACTCAGTGTCTTCAAGACCCTGATTTAATGCCAACAAGGTTTTTTCAGCTTGATCAGTGACATTAGGTTTATCGTACAATAACCCCAGAGCCAGAAAAAATGCATCAATATCATTCAAAACAGGATCCCCTGGTGTCAGGGAAAAAGCCCAATCCTGAGGGTCGCCGCGCAGGAGAGAGATGACAATTTGAACCTGCTGTGCTGCGTTCCCTGAGGACTTAGGCTTTAAGGCAAAAAACAACTTACAGTTATTTTTGAAATTCAGAAATTTAGTCCGATCCCCCAAAAACAAATCTGGCATATGAATCCTAGGTTCCACAACCGGCAACCCAGCAAGATAGGTAGCAATACTCCGAACCTCAGTGGCAAGCTGATCCACACGGCCAGACAACTGTGCAAACTCCATTGAGAGAAAGAAAAAAAAATAAAAAAATCCTCCTCAGCACCCAGAGAAAAAGAGGGAAAAAATGCAACAAACAAAGAGAAAAAAAATCTCTGACAACTCTGAGAACTTTTTTTTTTTCTTTCCACGCTATTTTTCCCTTCTGTGAGTACCATATAATTTTCAGTTTGGGCCAGTGATACTGTTGTGTTTTGGTAGCTGAGGAGAATAAGCAAAAACAGCAAAACACCAGAGAGGCAGGAACCTATTGGATTGCAGTAACCTGAACTAACCACACAACTAGAGGTAGCCGTGGAGCGTTCCTACGTTGATCCTAGACGCCTCGTCACAGCCTGAGAGATAACTACACCTAGAGGCAGAAAGATGAAAGCTATCTGCCCCGGAGCAGATCCCCAAAGAAAATAGGAAGCCCCCAAATATGTAATGGCGGTTAGCAAAGAAGAAGCACGTACACAGGCAGAAAATAGAATGAGCAAACGCTGGGGCCCAATCTGTCTAGACAGAAAAGTACAGGAAAGGATACTCACTGCAATCAAAAAAAAACCCTAAAAAATACCAACTCTTCTGATTGCAAAAACACCTGAGATCACACGATCTCTACCACCTATAAGCAGATCTCTGGTGTAACAAAACTAAGCCGCAGCCACTGAAAAAACAGGATAAAGCAAATGAATAAATAACAGTGGCTTCAGATAAACTGAGAGGAGCATAAGCCCCCGGAAGGGACCTGGCTGACCTCCACAGAAGTGCAGGGATCAATGCAAAAAGCAAGCACAAAAATAAAAGCAGAAAATATCTTATCTGATAGCAGAAGATGCAGGCAAGACTCAGCAAACTTCCAAATGAACCATGAACCACAATTGAGACAAGAACAATTGATCACCGGCAACCATCATGGGAGGGAACCTCCCTTATATCAGACCAGTCAGCGATCCCAGATTGCCATTCCTCGCTGAAAGGCTCACTACTGTCTGTAACCACCAGAGGGAGCCTCTGCTCAGAATCCATCTCTAGCACATTCATAATACTCAGCGTCGCCAGCTCTCTGCACTGTGACTGTTCAGGCAGAGGGTGCACAGACGTGACGTCATCGAGCTCTCTGACCTGAATGTCATTTTCAGGAAATGCAGAAGATGTCACAGCGGTGGAGCAGGGAGAGGTAAGTGTTGCAAGTGCTGGGGCCCTGAGCAAGCAGGGGGGCCCACTCGTGGGCGCCGACACTGACACAGGGCCCCTAATAGTACGTCAGTGTCTTTGACGGTGAGTGGGGTACTGCCCAGTTAGGGAGGTGGAAAAACTGGCATATGTTGAGGTCTAGCCTGGATGTTCAGCAGCTGCAAATGGAGGAATTGGAGAAGTCGGAGGAAGAGGAGGACAAAGCGAGCCATTTTGCTGGCAACCTATGTGTCATCAGGGGAAGGTGGTACAAAATCCTTTGAAACCAAGGCATGGTTCATTTTAATGAAGGTGAGATCACCTACATTTTGGGTCGACAGCCGGGTCCTTCTTTCTGTCAGGATTGATCCAGCAGCACTGAAGACTCTTTCTAATAGCACACTATCAGCAGGGCAAGCGAGCTCCTGTAAGGCATATTGTGCCAATTCAGGCCAGGTGTCCAGTTTACAGGCCCAGTAGTCAAAGGGGAATGAACTGTGAGGGAGAACATCGATAGGGGAGGAGAGGTAATTTTGAAACATAGTTGACAACTGCTGTCTCCTGTCTGTTGCAATCGATTCAGTATTACCCATCTGTGAGCGGTACTCGAGAAATCAGTCCACAACATGGTCATGAAACCCCTGTCTTCAACGCCACTTCGGCTGTGTGCACCACGAACACATGTTGCCCAGTATGGCTCGTGGTAGAACCTGCACCACTGCTGGGTGCTGGGAATGCCTCTAACAAACGGTTTACCAGAGTTGCTTGTTTGTTCACCAATATTAGCTATAGGTTCTCCTGTGGCATGATGTTCTGTAATTTGCCTTTATAACGTGGATCGAGGATGCTGGCCAACCAGAAGTCGTCATCCTTCATAATTTTGGAAATGCGGGGGTCCCTTTTTAGGATCCGCAAGACATAATCACATATGTGGGCCAATGTTCCAGGTGTCAATGATGCACTGCCAGTGGTGGGTGGAGGAGCACTTTCTACCAAATCCACATCCTCCTTTCATGCACAAACCCTGTACCTGACCTTGGCAAGCCAACATTTTCTCTTGCCCCTGAGAAACATCCTCCTCCCCAAAATAATCATCCCCCTCATCCTCATCCTCCTCCTCTTCTTCTTCTTCCTCCACCTCGTCCAGGACAGTTCCCTGAGCAGACAATGCCTGTCATCAAGGCTTCCCTCCTCCTCCTCCTCCTCCTCGGCTGCAGACATCTGATCCTTAATGTGCATCAAAGTTTGCATGAGCAGACGCATAAGTGGGATGCTCATGCTTATGATGGCGTCGTCTGCGCTTACCAGCCGTGTGCATTCCTCAAAACACCGAAGGACTTTACAGATGTCTTTCAGCTTTGACCACTGCACACCCGACAACTCCATGTCTGCCCTCAAACTGCCTGCCCATGCATCCTCCCACAAATGCATTACAGCCTGCCTCTGTTCGCACAGCCTCTCAACCATGTGCATGGTGGAGTTCCACCTTGTTGCAACGACCTATGATTAGGCGGTGCTTGGGGAGGCGGAGCGATCACTACAACCTCTGCATACGATTGGAGTCTACGAGTGAGCGACGGATGTGCGAGCACAGTCTTCGCACCTCATGGAGCAGGGCTGCTAACTCCAGAAAATTATTTATGAAGCACTGCACCACCAGGTTCAAGGTGTGAGCCAGGCAAGGTATGTGTCTGAGTTTTGCCAGGGCTATGGCCGCCACAAAATTACGGCCATTATCACTGACTACCTTGCCTGGCTCAAGATGTAGACTGCACAGCCATTATGCAGTTTCTCGCTGCAAGTAGTCGGCCAGTACCTCCGCGGTGTGTCTGTTGTTGCCCAAAGACATCATCTTTAAAACAGCCTGCTGACACTTACCACGACCCTGCATACACCACATTAACCCAGTGCGCAGTGATGGACACGTAACGGCCCTGGCCATACCTACTGGCCCATGCATCTGTTGTGAGGTGCACCTTTTCACTCACTGATTGTTTGAGTGCATGGACAATGCGGTCTTTCACATGCTGGTGGAGGGTAGGGATGGCTTTTCTAGAAAAGAAGTGCCGACGGGGTGATATCAGTTTCCTAATGTAGGCGTTCAAAGCAAGTGAGGTTTTGCAGTCCATCCACGCTTGCAAGTGCATGGTGTTTATATGTCTAAGCATGCAACTGGTATTCAAATGTCCTCGATTTTTCCCTCGGCTAAAGGTCCTTCCGCACTTCTTACAGATAACCTTTGCCTCATCAATAGGATTTTGGTCAAAAAAGTGCCACACTGCTCTCTTCCTACTGTGGGAAAACTTTTCAAGGCTTGCATGCTGTGCTAATTTGACCATCTGGCCAAGCTGTCCTGCAACTCTTTTTGTTTTTTTAACACATTTTTGGACTGCTACGGACCTGCCAGATAACCACAGCTGCGATGTTGATGCCTGCTGCGGATCCTCCTCTTCTGAGCTATTGCCAGCGGCACCCTCTTCCCCCAATGGATGCCAATCCAGGTCAACAACTGGGTCATCCATCACCTCCTCTTCAATTTCATCTGCACCATCCTCTGTGTCACTGTGTAAGGTGTTATAGTATGCGGGAAGGGGCTCCTGAGTTTCATCAGGGTCAGATTCTGGCTCCGTAGACTGTGAGGGCAATGTAGTGCTGTGGGTGAATGTACCTGCAGAATCATATAGCAGTGGCTGTGCATCAGTGCACTCCATGTCATATTCATCTTGGACTGGGGAATTCAGGATTTGACTTGATAAGTTAGGCATGGTATGTGAAAAGAGCTCCATGGAGTAATCTGAAGTGTGGCCTGCAGCATCCTTCACTTTTGGTGGGGTGAAGGACACAAGGAAAGGTGTTGTTCCTGACCAGGAGCCTGCACTGACGACTCAGTGCTTGCAGTTTTTGAAACTTCAGAAGAGGAGGCGATAGAGCTGGAGGCTGTTTCGGCAATGTAAGCCAAAACCTGTTCCTGATGCTCCGGCTTTAAAAGCTGTTTACCTACTCCCACAAAAGGAAGCCTTCCAGGCCTCCTTGAGCCAGACGATGACGGAGGCTCAACACTTCCTGCCTTAGGTGCTATTGTGCTTTTGGCACTACCAGCAGATGCACCATCACCAGCATTAGTACCAGCTGCCCCTCCGCCCACGTCCGCGGCCTCTTCCACCATACTTCCACATGTTTGGGAAAATGTACCAAAAATAACAGCAGATATATGGTACTGTAGGAGGAGCGTACAGCTGTATACGGTGTAGGGGAAAATTTAAATCTCAATATTTATTTCCGGAGTCACACACAGATGCTCATTCAGTATGGATTTGACCGTGATACCAGCAGATATACGGTACTATATGAGGTGCGTACAGCTGTATACGGTGTAGGAGAAAATTTAAATCTCCGTATTTATTTCCGGAGTAGTCACACACAGACTCTCTCTCAGTATGGATTTGACCATAATGCCAGCAGATATACGGTACTGTATGAGGAGCGTACAGCTCTATACGGTGTGGGAAAAAATGAAAGCTTGGTAACTGTGCAGAAAAAAAGAATAAAAGTATTAGTGCTGTGTAAAAAGCACTCTGCACAGCAGTGTACACACAGCAATACAGCTAGCAGGCAGCCTAATAACCAGCGCTGCTGCACACAAGAAAATCCTCCCCTGTCACTGCACACTAACTGTACAGCACAATTGCTATCAGCACAAGCACAGAAGAACTTCTCTTTACAGCCCTAACTCTCTCCCTACTGATAAACAGCGTCAGCAACCTCTCCCTACTGTAAAAATCACCAGAAGTAAAATGGAGGTCGGCGATGAGTGCTTTTATAGACACTATGACGCCCCCCAATGCAAGCTAATCTCTTCAATGCCCTTCTTTAAGATGGTGGCGGACGCTGCTCATGTCACCTCGTTGCCCACAGTGTACATCCTTGCTCGTTGGCTGAAAAAAGGCTCCTGAAAGCATTCTGGGAAATACGACTTTGGCGCTCGTTTCGACGACCGCATGGCCGACCTCACATTATGGTCGGGTTTCGGTTGACGAAACTCGACTTTGGCTAAAGTTGGTGACTTTTGAATCTGACTGACCTGTTTCGCTCAACTCTACTTAAGAGCTTTAATCCTGTTCCACTGAAAATTGTGAAGTGAGGTTAAAGAACCTGCTCCAACAATTTAACAAGGCCCACAGTAGTCAAACACATTCAGAGACTTGGGGGAGAAGGCAGAAGCAACGTGTTACTGCTTCTGTCTTCTATATTCTTGGCTTTGTAGCACTTAATCAGCATCATTGGTGCTATAGGACCTGGAGATAACATGGTTGTCTGCCTGCATCACAAAACTGTTGGTCCCTAGCAGATCCAGATCAGCTTTGCCAGTGACTTATGTAACCATCTTGTGCTGTTTTACCCTGTAACTGGGGCTCATATGGATGACCCAGTTACCGTGGTGGGAAAATGACCAATAAAGTAAAACAAAAAATTTAAATTATGTATAAACAATATATACAGGTAAAATGTGCAAAGTAATAAAAAAAATGAAAGTCCATACTAAAAAAAATATGAAAGTGTTATTTGTTCATATGAAATAAATTTTATTACATACATTTAAGAAGAAAAAAACTATAGTTATTATTCATCGACAATAGCGATCAGCAGGGAAAGATCAGCTGGTTCAAGCATAGTGGTAGTGCATGTGCTCCTTTCCTTTGTCCTTTTCTTTCTCTTGGTTGAACTAGATGGACAATGGTCTTTTTCAGCTACATTAACTATGTAATTACATGGATGTAATAAAATGAAGAATTGCTTCTACATGGTATCATGGTATTTGTTGTGACACATGAACAGTAAAAAATACAAATAAAAAGAAACTAAAGAAAATAGATATTTCATTACAACATACATCAGTTGGAATATGCTCTCACTAATTGAAATAATCCGGCTCAGGCTATTTTTACTATATGCAGTTTGACTTCTTTATTTAAAGTTCCATAAAATGCAGCAAAAATGCACAACATTTCGGTTTATCACAATCCTTTGTCAAGCATATAATAAGCTGAAACTGTGTACTTTATTGCTATATTATATGACTAAAGAGACCTGCCATCTGCTTTTGGGGAATTATGAGGTGCTTTCACAATATGTTGGATTCTGGTGACTGGTAGGGTATAACCAGGAGGGATGGTATACTGCACTCCAAGGGTATCCTGGGGTCCATCTGTTTTGTTTGCAACTGCAGTGAGAGCACAGTTCTTCTGTCCACAAAATTGCAGTTCATAAAGGAAAGTGTGATCAACCTACTCCAATTGAAAAACAGTTTTCCCATGTGATGTATTTATGTATGGGTGGAAGCTGGGGGACAGTTATAGTGACAGCAGTTATTTTGAGGAGGCGAGTTGTCTGAGAGAAAGGCTGTACAAACAAGTGCAGAAGGAGAGGCTGTAATAAAACATAATCATGTCCCCAACATATTCCCTAACATAAAGCTAAAGTGATCAGCTCAAGTATGCATTTGGGGTCATTTATCAATAAATAAAAAAGTTTGTTGCAATGAAAGCCCCTAAAATAAGTTTAGCTTTTCTTATGAAAACTGGTGTAAATGTAAGGAGGACGACTGAACCGCGGGTGCCTGCATGCTGGGTCCAGAACTGTTGAGCCTGCGTCCCCTGTTGCCTGGGGGAAATAATAGCGAGGTGGACCATCCTCCTAACCGAGGGGGCGGTGGAATACAAAAAGGAGAAAGCGTGCGCAGCAGAACAGTTTGACGCCAATCCAGGGCAGTGCGCAGTCAGGCGTGCGGCGCGCTCTGCTCCCCTTCCCACTCAGTACCTGTGCTGTGACAGGGCCTCACTGCCTGCAGAGGGACCTCTGCCAGGAGAGAAGCCGGACGTGCTGCAGTAATTCAAAGAGAGGGACTGCTGCGCTCAAGTAAGCCGTGTGTTTAGCAGCAGCCAGAGAGAGGAGTGTTCGGTCCTGGAGGAACCAGCATTGCGCAGGCCTGCATCCCTTTACCTCCGCCGCCAACAGCGAGGACCAGAGAGAGATGTGCAGTGTGTGCCAAGTGACTACCAGAGAGTGAGATACCTTACGCTCTGTGTCCATGAGTACAGTGCACGACCCCATAGAAGTGACCGGGTACAGGACAGACACTTGCGCCCTGACTTTGCCAGTTTATATTTGCCGAGCCATGTTGGGCTCTTACAGGACTGTGCCCCACACCCTTGTCAGCCACTGCATCATATGGACTAGGGGCTCAGCGGAAGATACCAGAGAAGGACCGCTGCCGCCAGAAGACGGAGCATTGCTGTCTACAGTATTCCATTGGAAAAGACACCGTGCCTGCCGTTGTTGGCGCTATTGACTTCATAGGCTGAGGAACTACTGACTTTCTAGCCAGAATTTAACAGGACTGCCTTTACTCAATCCGATGTTCTTTAACCCTGAATATCCTTTGCAAATTGTACAGTTTTTGCCCTCCTTTTACCTGCATTTTACCCCAAACTGCATACCCTTTACCTCTTATTACCGTCATTACTCCTATTTACTATTAATCTCCCTGTGTGGAGTATATATCTCTTAAAAGTAAATACTTTAACCCATGCTCTGCCTCCTGTCCGTCACTGCATCCAGCAACCTGCTTACATAAACGAGGTCATCCACAAGATAAGCCAAGATAAAATGATGGCTTAATCATCAAGGCAAGGACGGTGGGTAGGTCTGTGAGGTGCTTATCTAAGAGCTTATGGAGCTTGTAGTGTAGGTATTCGTGACCCCACCTGTGGTATCTGGTCAATGGTGACCAGCGCTGCGGTGCAGATCATCTGGGATAGATGGTGAGATGCAGCAGAGTTGGTACAGTCTCCCACAGGTGAGACTATGGGATACCAGGGCAGGTAGATGTAGTGATAGGTAGTAATGGTGCTGGGAGATGTAGCTGAGTGCAGTGGGTGACGCAGGAAGAAACTGAGAAACAGTCAGCGAGTTGCAGCTTCCAAAGTTTTACTCACAGTTCAGGTGCTAGCAGTACAGGTGCCCGCTTGGTGCCACGTCCTCCAGGTGAGGAGTCCAGCCAACTCCCAGGTGGATGGAGAACACTAGTCCAAGGCTCCCTGTCAGTGTATGCCTTCTCTGACCGTCTCTCTGTGCTGATTATCCCACCATTTCTCCTTCCAGCACCCGCACAAAAAGTGTCCCAGATCAGCAGCTGCGAATTCTCTAGGACAACGACTTACTCCTCCGTTTCTCTTGATTCTATGTAGCTGCCTCTCCGGCGAAGATATTTGTGGTTATTGTCTGTGATCCCTATGTTATCACAGCAGTAAACTTGCTAGTTGAGTCATAAAGTTCTCCACTAGTCTAAGGGGTCGAGTTACCTCTCTGCGACCTGGATTCTCCCAGCCAGCGTCCGCCAGTCCTGGAATGGGCCCACGTGTAGCTCTCGGCTCAGCCGTGTCCCTCTCTAAGAATCCCTTTTCTCCTCCAGAGAACCTCTCTTCTTTCCTTCTCTGAGAAGCTCCCGAGGACTGGAGCCTGCTCCACAATCCTATCTCCGTCCCCTCTCCCTCAGGGAGAGCTCCCTCAAGCACGTCTGCTCTCTTCCTCCCCCAAAGGGGGAACTGTCTTTCCTCCCCCTAACTCCTGGTCTAACCCACAAGCTCCACCACCATCTACACCCTTTGCTAGCTGAGTGATGAGTACTCAGCCAACGAATGTGTGTTGAGTGCAGTGTTGTCAGAGCCAGGTGTAATGTCTCCACCTTACCTGAGAGTTGAAATACCACATCTCTGGCTGAGATGCAATACCTCTGTGGCGACTGGACCCACAGGGGTGCCACATTCCCCCCTGTTAAACATAGCACGTCCGCGGGCTGAAACAGAGCAAAAGATATTATAGGAAACATACAAAATTTTTAAAGAATGCATTCTCGCGGTTAGAAAAACAATCAAACGCAACTTCCCTTCATGGGAGGCACTTCTCAAATGTTGCAAAATCGGTACACAGATAAATAACATAACTGACATTGGACAATACAACATTCTTCAGCATCATTTACTCTAAAGTGCTTGTGACAGCAACCGTCAAAACTTCTAAGTTCGCCACCAAGATAGGGACTTCTATCCCTACAGTCACTGTTAGGATTTGCGGAACGCACCTAATAGATATTGTTGAGAGGTGCGTTCACAGCCCGGGGTCCACCGTGCAGGCGAAGCCCACTGCTAGTAAGATGGCGAAAGTAGCGAACGCTGTTATCCCGCAGAGTCGCTAAAATAAACACCGTAGCGCGCTGTGGCAGTTAGTGCGAACTCTGTTAATCCCCAGAGCTGCTAACGGGAATGCCACAGTGCTATATGGCGATAAGTACGAACTCACTTAACTTCAGTGAGCCGCAAAGTAAAACGTTAGGGCGCTGAACCAGCGTTATAAAGCGAACCCTGTTGCGTCACAGAGCCGCTGAGAAAAAGACTGTGTCCTGTTAGACTCACAGGGATACACAGATAACTGCTGTGCGGATAGCAGTCCGTGATCATGCAGACAGCAACGCAATCAAGCAATCTCCTCACCGGAGAAGCCGGTATTCTAGGGGCTTATTTCAGCCAAGCCCTAACCACGTGCAGCCAAATCTCCTCACCGGAGAAGCCGGTATTCTAGGGGCTTATTTCAGCCGAGCCCTAACCAAATGCGTACATAATCACACGGGCGCAAAGCACATAATGCAATTGATACTAGCGCATGGCGGCCCAGCCATGCCACCCTTTTATAGTAACAGCTACAGGACCTGCCAGAAATAAGGACCAATGAGAAACTGTTCCAAAACACATGTAGTTTCAGGGCCTTCCTGGCGGACCAATAGGAGCTGCTGCAGTACCTGAACATGTGACCCCTGATCTCCAATGAGAGATCTTACCCTGGGTATGCTCAGAAGGGGAAATGCAGGACTTCGTCCCAAAGACGTCTGCTCCAGTACTGGCTATAATAGCAGATTCAGGAGAGGCAGCAGCAAGTCTCTGCACAGTATTGGAATGGGCAAGACGCTGAGACCGACGTCTCTGCTGAGCAGGCTCAACTGTGGATGGAGATGGATGGGAAACCGCATCAGGACTGGTTCGAGACTCCCCTTGTGCAGCAGCAGGAACTCGAACCCTAACATTACCCCCCCTCCTAGGGCAGCCCCTTCTTTGGGCCTCGCTGCGCTCAAAGGCAGCGATGAGCTGCGGAGCGTGAACATGCTCAGCAGGCTACCAGGACCTATCCTCAGGCCCATAACCCCTCCAATCCACCAAATAACATTTTTTTTCCTCGTACCACCTTGCACCCAACAATGGCGTTCACCTCATGATCATCGGTAGATGAACCCGACGTCCCGGCAGATGACTCGGAAAACCGGGAAATGGCCACAGGTTTCAGGAGGAACACGTGAAAGGTGTCCGTCATACCACGGCAAGACGGAAGGGCTAGGCGGTAAACCACCGGGTTCACCTGCTCAAGAACTTTAAAGGGACCCAAAAAGCGAGGTGCCAACTTGGTGGACTCTACATGTAGCCTGATGTTTCGGGCAGAGAGCCACACTAGGTCACCAGGAGCAAATGTAGGAGCGGGGCGCCGATGGGCATCGGCCGAAGATCTCATCCTCTCTTTGGAGGCCTGAATGGCATCCTGGGTGCGGTCCCAAATGTCCCGTGCCTCCACAGCCCAGTCTGCCACCCTGGAATCGGCAGAAGACAGGGGCATGGGCACTGGTACACGCGGATGCTGACCATAGTTCAGGAGGAATGGGGTCTGTCCGGTGGAGTCAGCCACAGCATTATTTAAAGTGAACTCAGCCCAAGGTAGCAAGGATGCCCAGTCATCCTGCCTGGCAGAGACAAAATGTCGCAAGTATGTGACCAAGGTCTGGTTGGCCCTCTCTACCAACCCATTCGTCTCGGGATCGTATGCAGAGGAGAGATTCAACTCAATGCTGAGTAAACGACACAGCTCTCTCCAGAACCGAGACGCAAACTGGGGACCTCGATCACTGACAATTTTGTCTGGCATACTGTGTAGGCGGAAAATATGCCTAATGAATAATGCTGCCAAGGCCCGTGCAGACAGTAACCGTGGTAACGGCACCAAATGCACCATTTTGGAGAAGTGGTCGGTTATTACCCAGATGATGGTGCAGCCCCGAGACTTGGGTAAGCCCACCACAAAATCCATCCCAACCATCTCCCAGGGCCTGTCTGCCACTGGCAAAGGGAAAAGTAACCCAGCTGGCCGTTGTCGAGAGGACTTATTCTTGGCGCAGGAGACGCACGCCTGAACGTATTACCTGACGTCACGGACCATATGTGGCCACCAGTATGTCCTCGCCAGCAACTCAGATGTCCTCTTTGCCCCAAAATGTCTACCCACCCTG
The DNA here is from genome assembly GCA_033576555.1 of Oophaga sylvatica. Taxonomy (NCBI): domain Eukaryota; kingdom Metazoa; phylum Chordata; class Amphibia; order Anura; family Dendrobatidae; genus Oophaga; species Oophaga sylvatica. The sequence continues at coordinate 33,130 of JARQOD010005706.1, forward strand.
GACGAGTGTGCCCAAAAGAGTACCTCCGGTCGCAAATTGATTGGCACAAAAGTCTTGCCTGGAGGCACAGACTCGAGCGAAACCGGGGCCACAGTTCTTAGGCTCTCTGTGGGGACAATCAGCCGAGACTCCTCCTCCACCTCCTCAGAGGACACAACGGAGCGAGACAGAGCATCGGCACGAATGTTCTTCTCCCCGGAAAGAAAATGGAGGGTGAAATGGAACCGGGAGAAGAACAGGGACCATCTGGCCTGACGGGAATTTAGCCGCTGGGCGGTCTGTAAATAGACCAAATTTTTGTGGTCAGTGAACACTTGAAAGGGAAAACGAGCCCCCACAAGGAGATGTCTCCACTTGGAAAAGGCCAACTTCATGGCTAGCAACTCCCTATCCCCAATGGAATAATTCCTCTCCGCTGGTGTGAAGGTCTTGGAGAAGAAGAAGCAAGGATGTTTACGACCTTGAGCATTCTTTTGGAAAAGGACTGCTCCAGCACCAACGGACGAGGCATCTACCTCCAATATAAAAGGTTTATCAACCTCGGGATGATGTAAGATAGGAGCGCTAGCAAAATGGGACTTGATTGAAGTAAAGGCCTTGGAGACCTCCTCTGACCACAATTTGGGATTGGCTCCCTCCTTGGTGAGGGCTACCAAGGGAGCAACCAACGTAGAGAAGTGGGGAATGAATTGGCGATAGTAATTAATGAACCCCATAAAGCGCTGCATCGCTTTAAGAGAGTGGGGTTCTTGCCAATCCATTACAGCCTGTAGTTTGGCAGGATCCATAGCCAATCCCTGAGTGGAGATGATATAGCCCAGGAATGGCAGAGACTCCTGCTCAAACACACACTTCTCCAACTTCGCATATAAGGAATTCGCCCGCAAGAGGTCGAAAAACCTGCAAACATCTCTCCGGTGGGTGTCCATATCTGGAGAAAAGATGAGAATGTCATCCAGATAGACTACCACAGAGGTGGCAAGCATGTCCCGGAAGATGTCATTTATGAAATCTTTGAAGACGGCTGGAGCATTACAGAGCCCAAACGGCATAACTAGGTATTCGTAATGTCCATCTCTGGTATTGAACGCCGTCTTCCATTCGTCCCCCTCACGGATGCAGATCAGGTTATAGGCACCACGAAGATCCAGCTTAGTAAATACCCTTGCTCCCCGGAGCCTATCAAAGAGCTCAGATATTAGGGGCAAAGGATATTTGTTCTTAACGGTAATGGCGTTAAGACCCCTATAGTCTATACACGGTCGTAATTCTCCATTCTTCTTCTGCACGAAGAAAAGTCCTGCCCCTGCTGGTGACACTGACTTCCTAATGAACCCTCTTGCCAGATTTTCCTGGATGTATTGTGACATGGCCTCCATCTCAGGAAGAGAGAGAGGATACCATCTTCCCCGAGGGGGCTCCGTTCCGGGCAAGAGGTCTATAGGACAGTCATAGGGGCGATGAATCGGAAGAGTCTCTGATGCCTTTTTGGAGAATACGTCCGCGTATGACTGATAAACCTTGGGGAGAGAAGCAAGGTCTATAGGTATCTCCGTGATGGAAACCTGAATGTCCTCTCTGAGACATCTGTCTCTGCAATGATCACCCCAACCCAGTATTCTCCCAGAGGACCACTCAATATGGGGAGAGTGGTGGCGAAGCCAGGATAATCCCAACAAAACCTCATCCATTCCCTCAGGAAGAACAAAATGGGATATATTCTCCTGATGAGAAGGGGACATAGATAGAGGTAGTGAGACAGTCTGGTGGGTGATTTGTAAGGGCAGGATTGCTCCATTCAATACTCTCACCGATATTGGCTCGGCGAGCGTCACCAGCAGTATGGAATGGCGAGAGGCAAAGGAGGAGGACATAAAATTCCCCTCTGCCCCAGAGTCCACACAAAGCTTGGCGGGAAGAGTGGCAGAACCCTAGAGAGATTAACCTTTTAAGGAGCACTTTCAGAGCAAAATCCCTCTCGTCTAATGACCCTGCACCCATGGTCACGGAACATGACCGTTTACTCATTCGCTGAGGACATCGGTTGGCATAATGTCCTGGCTGCTGACACACTCTACAGACCACGGATACTCGAGTGGTCCGAGACTTAGATCTCACTCGAGTAGTCTCCACGGTCTCTGGGGAGTCGGAAGCCCGAACGGGAAATTCAAGAGGTTTGGCAAAGGTGGGTGCCAGCCGAAACCTCTGCCTACACTGGGTCCGCTCTAACCTCCGCTCGTGAAAACGGAGGTCGATGCGGGTAGATATAGAATTGAGCTTCTCCAGTGTGGCAGGAATCTCCCTGGTAGCCAAAGCGTCCTTTACATGGTCTTCCAGTCCACTCCAGAACACTGGAATAAGAACTTTATCTGGCCACTCTAATTCAGAGGCCAAAGTCCGAAATTGAACTGAGAACTGGCTGACCATGGACAAGCCCTGTGACATTGCCAGCAGTTGGAGTGCCGTATCGTGCGTGACCTGAGGTCCTAAAAAGACCTTTTTCAGAGCCTCCAAAAACCGAGGAGCACTCCGCACCACACGATCGTCGCGCTCCCACAGCGGCGTTGCCCACTCCAATGCTCTGCCCGACAGAAGAGACACAATAAAAGCCACTTGTGCCTGTTCCGTGGAGAAACGTGTTGCCAGAAGCTCAAGCTGTATAGAGCACTGACTCATGAATCCCCGACAATGTTTACTGTCACCCGTAAACTTGTCTGGAAGTGGGAGGTGGGATAATGTCGGAGCAGAGGTAGCGGTGGACAAACTGGCTGCAGCTACGCTAGCAGCCTGAACAGCGACTGCGGTAACATCCACAGCTGAGGTTGTGCGCTCAAGGACCGCCAACCTACCCTCCAGCTGCTGGATGTACTGCTGTAGACACTGGTCGTCCGCCATTTTACTAGCCAGACCCTGATGCGGCCAAAGTCCTTTTACCTTCTTTGTCTTACCTGAAGAAATCTGTGTGTGTGGAAGCTTATGTGGATAGTGGCTCAGAAGGCAATTTCATAGATTTTCTGGTAGCGAGAAATCTTGGTGTACCATTGCTAAGGCTTAATGCGCCCATTAAAACTACTGCTATTAATGGCACTCCTATCGTCCAGAATGGAGTGGAGTTTGTCACTGAGGAAATATCAATGTCAGTGGATCGTTACATGCTGAACATGTGTAATTTTTTGTTATCCATAATATATCATCCGCTGTTATTCTGGGTATGCCATGGTTACGCAAACATAATCCAGTCATTGACTGGCACTTGGGTGATATCGTGCGCTGGAGCCCAGAGTGTCAGGATAATAGTATATCGCTATCAGTGAAACAAGTTAAAATTACACCTCCTCCCTTTGTACCCTATGCATTCAGAGATTATGAGGATGTATTTTCTGTATTGGAATCAGAGAAATTACCCCCTCATAGAAAGTACGATTGCCCCATAGACTTAGTACCGGATTCTCGCCTCCCTAAGGGGAGAATATTTAACCTCTCTGGTCCAGAACGTCAGGCCATGAAAGACTACATAACAGACAGTTTGCAAAAAGGGTTTATTAGACCATCCACCTCGCCAGTGGGGGCCGGGTTCTTTTTTGTGGAAAAGAAAGATGGTGGTCTCAGACCTTGCATTGATTACCGTGAGTTAAACGCAATCACTGTGAAAAACCAGTATTCGCTTCCACTCATTCCTGATCTTTATAATCAGCTGTTGGGAGCCCGTTGGTTTACTAAACTTGACCTCCGAGGAGCATATAATTTTGTCCGTATAAGAAAGGGAGATGAGTGGAAGACCGCCTTTAACACACCCCTTGGCCACTTTGAGTATCTTGTAATGCCGTTCGGGCTCAGTATTGCACCGGCCGTGTTTCAGAATTTTGTGAACGAGATTTTCAGAGTTATTAGTGGTGTTTATGTGGTCGTTTATTTGGACAACATCCTGATTTACTCTTCTGACATTGTGACGCACGTCCAACATGTCTGCTCTGTCCTCCAGAGACTCAGAGAGCATTCTTTATTCTCCAAACTAGGGAAATGTGTCTTTATTCTCCAAACTAGGGAAATGTGTCTTCATGACACAGGAGATACAGTTTCTGGGGTATATTTTGTCGGCTAAAGGGTTTCGCATGGATCCTTCTAAAATTCAACCCATTAAGGAATGGGTACAACCCCAGTCTCTAAAGGCACTGCAGCGATTTTTGGGTTTCGCTAACTACCATCATAAATTTATTAAAGGTTTTTCCGAGATAGCCAAACCACTCACTTATTTGACTCGGAAAGGGGCGGATGTGGTTAACTGGAAGCCTGAAGCACTTCATGCATTTTCTGCCTTAAAGAAATGTTTTTCCTCTAACCCGATATTGGTTCAGCCTGATCTGGACCGCCCCTTTATTGTAGAGGTAGATGCCTCTGAAGTTGGAGTCGGAGCAGTGCTATCACAAGGCACTGCATCCTTCACTAAACTTCGTCCGTGTGCCTTCTTTTCCTGAAAATTCTCTTCCACCGAGGGGAATTATGATATAGGTAATCGGGAATTGTTGGCAATCAAATGGGCCTTTGAGGAATGGCGCCACTTCCTCGAAGGTGTCAAACATAAGATAACTGTAATTACTGACCACAAGATCCTGACCTACTTGGAGTCAGCAAAAAGACTGAATCCAGGTGGGCCTTGTTCTTTTCTAGGTTTGATTTTGTGATAACTTTTCGACCGAGTACTAAAAATGTAAGGGCTGATGCGCTTTCTCAAAGTTTTTGCCCCTCACAGGTCGAGGACTCTGAACCGACTCCAATACTAGCCAAGGGAATTGTTATTTCAGCTGTATCCTTGGATCTTCTGGAAGAAATCCGTAGAGCCCCAGAACAGGCACCTAACACTACTCCTCCTCCCCAAAAACTATTTGTTCCGGCCACATTCCGCCTTTAAGTTCTGAAGGAATCACATGATTCTTTCCTTGCAGGGCATCCAGGCATCAAAAACACCATCAGACTTGTAACTAGGAATTTTTGGTGGCCAACTGTAGTAAAGGACTGTAAGGACTATGTACTGGCCTGTGAAACCTGTGCTCGCGCCAAGTCTCCCCATAATCTCCCTGCCGGGTGGCTCCAGTCCCTGCCTGCCCCTGATAGTCCTTGGACCCATATCTCCATGGACTTTATTACTAATCTGCCACTCTCAGAAGGGAAGACATGTATCTGGGTGGTGGTGGATAGATTCAGCAAGCAGTGTCATTTTGTTCCTCTGTCCGGATTACCTAATTCCGAGACCCTAAGCAAATTATTCATTACTCATGTTGTGCGATTGCATGGTATTCCTGTGAATATCGTGTCCGATAGGGGCACCCAGTTTGTTTCGAAATTATGGAGGGCATTCTGTAAACGAATTGGAATGGAATTGTCCTTTTCCTCTGCTTATCACCCTGAAACCAATGGTCAAACCGAACGCACCAACCAAGCGCTTGAGCAGAATCTACGTTGTTATGTCTCTGAGCATCAGTCCGATTGGGTGAAACATCTACCACTAGCAGAGTTTGCCATGAATAATCAGTACCAGGAGTCCATCAAGACTACCCCTTTCTACTGTAATCATGGGCTGCACCCACGTTTTTGTTCGTTCTCTTCTAGGATGTCAGATGTCCCTGGGGTAGAAAGAACCATAGACCAGTTAAAAACTATCTGGTCAGAAGTCAACGTAAACTTGAAAGGGGCTCAGACTAGACAGGCTTCGTCTGCTAATAGATGGCGCTCCAAGGGCCCGGACCTGGGAATTGGGGACAAAGTTTGGCTTTCTACCAGGAATATTAAGCTCAAAGTGCCATCTGCCAAACTAGGTCCCAGGTTTATTGGTTTGTATGAAATTATTGAGGTGATTAATCCAGTAGCCTTTCGTCTGAAGCTCCCTCAATCATTTAAACTGCCCAATGTATTCCATAAGTCCCTTCTCAAATTGTACAGCTCTCCGATTCGTCCTGTCCAGTCCCCTCCTCCTCTAGTTTTGGTAGGGGGTGCTTTGGAATACGAAGTCCAAAGGATCCTTGATTCCCATTTAGTTAGAGGATCCGTGCAGTATCTGGTGCATTGGAAGGGCTATGGTCCGGAGGAAAGGTCCTGGGTGCCTGCCATTAATGTCCATGCCAAGGGTTTGATCAGGAAGTTTCATCTCCTTCATCCCAACAAACCTGGTTTTGAGGGTCCAGAGGCCCCTCTTAGAGGGAGGGGTACTGTCACATCACCGTTGGATTCAGTGGCTGGTGTTCCTGCCTCGGCCGCTGGGAGGCGCCGGACTCCTTCGGCTGGTAGTGCCGTTGATAGGAGTGCGGTATCCTCAAATGGTTCCGCTCCTTTGACGCCGGCCTCTGTCGCTGCGCATCGCCATGTTTCGCCTGTGGGTAATGTTGGCGACAGAGAAGAGGTCTCTGCGCAGGCGTCTGGTGGGCGTAGGCTTCACTCTTTTGTCAGAGGTGAAGTGGTTGATGTCAGTCATGCATCACCATCTGGCCTGATTCTGGGGGCGGTCCAAATGAGGTCATCAGACTGTGAGCCTGTGAGAGGTAGCCATGCCCTTCAAATGCCTTGGAGCCTGGCTTGTAGGCCGCCAGATATAGTCTTGGTTTCTCCAGTGTGCTAGTTTGTTTTGCTATTGTATTTCTGACCTTTGCCTGGATTTCTGACTGTTCTTCTGCCTGCCGATTTTGTACCTCTGCTGTCCACCTGGTTTTGACTTGAACTTTAGCCTGAATTTCTGACCCTTCTACTGCCTGCCGATTTTTTACTTTTGTTCCCCTCCTGGTTTTGACCCTTGGACTTCTGACTATGCATTTGGTCTCACTTTTTATTCCCGTCCTAACGTCCTTCCTACTTCGGTCCACTGCTCTCATAGGCAGCTAACCCCTGGGCTTCGCTGTAATTCCAGATCCCTGCATAGGGGTAAAGGGTCTCGGGTTTCTCAGGGTACTGTCTTACCTACAGTTCAGACCTGCAGTGGGCGGACGCCAAACTACCTGATTAGGTGCCGCAGCTTGTGGCGCGTCTGCCACTAGTATCACTGTTGAGTTGGTTGAGACCGTCGCGTTTGCTGCCCCCTGGGGACGGCGTGGTGTAAACTCCTCTGGGATCCTGCACACATGAAGAGCATACCATCCCCTCGCACCAAGATGGCGGGTGAAGGAGACGAGTTCTCCCGGGAACAGGTCCCGTTTTGGATGACCCTGTATCAGATGGGTCTCAATATCCCTCCGGTTAACAAACAGATCAGGGGCTTTGCGGGAATCTTGAATGAAGCCGAATCCCCACTTCAAGTCGAAGCTAAGAACCCGGCCCCATCCCTTGGGATTCAGATATTCTTGAGACCTCTTCCGGACCTTGCTTTTGCCTGTCAGGTCTCTTTTCTGCAGGGCCCCCCGCCGGGCCTGCCTGTCTCTCTCCTCCTGCTTGTTCTGCTGGATTTGCTGGAGGCAGATCTCTTCTGTTGTCAGCAGAAACCCCATCAATTCTGCTCCGCTCTGGTCTTCCCATGCTAAGACCTCTGGCTTTTGTTTCACTAGCGCTGGCGGTTGCGGGATCGGGACCGGTTCTAGATTCCCCCCTGTGGAACGATGTTACGGTCCCAGGCGATGTCTAGCACTAGCTGGCCTGCCTTAGGGGTTGGTGGCATCCCAATGGGCCCAGCCAGTTGTCCCACGACCCAGGGGCACTATCCATACCTGCGCTCCTGGGTTCACCATCCTCCGATGCGACCTCCGGTGATATGGTGGCGTGGTCCGAGGGGAACAGCGATGAAGACACTGGGGATCCGGATCCGGTGGCAGCAGCTTGCGATGGTTCCGATACTGGAGCTTCAGGCGCCGGAGATGAGATTACCTGTACTTCCTCAGCTTGCTGTCTGGCGGCCTGCCTCTTCGTTTCCAGCAGCTCCTGCTTTCACTCTAGACCACACCGGCAGGGGTCAATCTCCGCCTGAGAGCCGGAGCCTGTCTCACCGGAGCCGGGGTGAAGCTTCTCCTGCTTCCCATGATCCTCAGGCCTCCCTCCGCTCTCCATCATGGCTGCCCGGTCTCTTTCCTTCTTCTTCCTCGCTCTCTTTCCCACTTCTGAGCGCAACTCCACCCCCGAGGGGCGGTGTCTTTTTCCTTTGCCGCCATACCATGCTAGGACTCGAACTCCCCTAGCGGTCGGCCACGATGAAGTAGCATAGAAATACAGGCAGGGGAGATTTGCTACTGTTCGCGCTCTTATTCGAGTGCCGCCCACGATGGCACGCTTCTCTGCACACCTCATGGAGCGGCCATATCCACCATCTTTACAGTCCAAATTACACATCAATGGGTTTAATCCTTTACATATTCTTCTAGGCGCACAGGACCCTTATTCAAAGGTCGGTTCATCCTGTTCGTGACTCCAAAATGGATCGCCCGCTAGGGAAGGGATACTCGGTACCGGGCCGGTGTATTTTAGGGAATGTGTCACAGCGGCAGTGACCTGTTCTGTGGCCCTGGGCGTCCAATGAAAGGGGAATTATTTACAGGGGAATGAATAGAGTTTGTAGTGTAGGTATTTGTGACGCCACCTGTGGTATCTGGTCAATGGTGACCAGCGCTGAGGTGCGGATCCTCTGGGATAGATGGTGAGATGCAGCAGAGTTGGTACAGTCTCCCACAGGTGAGACTATGGGATCCCAGGGCAGGTAGATGTAGTGATAGGTAGTAATGGTGCTGGGAGATGTAGCTGAATGCAGTGGGTGAAGCAGAAAGAAATTGAGATACAGTCAGCGAGTTGCAGCTTCCAAAGCTTTACTCACAGTTCAGGTGCTAGCAGTACAGGTGCCCGCTTGGTGCCACGTCCTCCAGGTGAGGAGTCCAGCCAACTCCCAGGGGGATGGAGAACACTAGTTCAAGGCTCCCTGTCAGTGTATGCCTTCTCTGGCCGTCTCTCTGTGCTGATTATCCCGCCATCTCTCCTTCCAGCACCCGCACAAACAGTGTCCCAGATCAGCAGCTGCAAATCCTCTAGGGCAACGACTTACTCCTGCGTTCCTCTTAATTCTATGTAGCTGCCTCTCCGGCGAAGATATTTGTGGTTATTATCTGTGATCCCTATGTTATCACAGCAGTCAACTTGCTAGCTGAGTCATAAAGTTCTCCACTAGTCTAAGGGGTCGAGTTCCCTCTCTGCGACCTGGATTCTCCCAGCCGGCGTTCGCCAGTCCTGGAATGGGCCCACCTGTAGCTCTTGGCTCAGCCGTGTCCCTCTCTAAGAATCCCTTTTCTCCTCCAGAGAACCTCTTTTCTTTCCTTCTCTGAGCAGCTCCCGAGGACTGGAGCCTGCTCCACAATCCTATCTCCGTCCCCTCTCCCCTCAGGGAGAGCTCCCTCAAGCACGTCTGCTCTCTTCCTCCCCCAAAGGGGGAACTGTCTTTCCTCCCACCAACTCCTCTGACCCACAAGCTCCACCCACCATCTACACCCTTTGCTAGCTGAGGCATGAGTACTCAGCCAACGAATGTGTGTTGAGTGCAGTGTTGTCAGAGTCAGGTGTAATGTCTCCACCTTACCTGAGAGTTGAAATACCACATCTCTGGCTGAGATGCAATACCTCTGTGGCGACTGGACCCACAGGGGCGCCACACTTATGGTAGCAGGAATAAGGGTTAATCAGACCTGCAATGAAGAGCTGTGTAGGTGATAAAATTCAAATACATCCTCCATCGATTGTATTTTGTTATTCTGCGTTCCCACAATGAGCTTTTGGTGAGTTTTTGATGTTGCAGAATTTCTGCATCTATTATTTAAATTAGGTTAATGGCGTTTTCTTGTGCATTTTTTTAACATATGTTTTTATCGCGTTTTTGACACTGGAGTTATTGTCTCTGGTCTGTCATTCTTTAAATAAAGCTGGCCTGTTTTTGAAGCTTTCTAATATTTTGATTTCACTGAACTTTATTGACATAGGTAGTGACATGCGTTTTTTTTATGTGTTTCCGCCACGGAAACTCACTAAGAATGCACGTACGTTTTTTACCTAATGTAAATGTAATGTAATGTCAGTCTACGTGGAAAATCTGCATATAAAACACAGTGTATCCACAGGAGAAATTGACATGTTGCTGATGTGAAACACACACCGTAGGTCAATTTCCACAGTGTAAATAAGAAGCACAATGGGAATGAGATTTCTAGAAATCCGATCCACTTTGCAGGAACTGTAAGGCATTGCATTTTTGATGCAGAGAAAATATGCAAAGTAAAAAATGTGCTAAAAGGTCATAGTAGGAACGTAGCCTTAGTGATTTTCACCTTGAGGCTGGAGTCACACATAACATAAAAAAATCGGACTGTATTTTACTGTTGAGAATCGCATCAATGCTTCATGAACATTGATCCGTATGTCATCCGTTTTCAATGCGAGGATGCGATTTCCTCGCATCAAAATATCCGTGTGTCATCAGTATGGCATCCGTATGGCGAGATTTTCTCGCCGGCTTGCAAAATTGACATACCATAGCCTCAAATATTCATGAAAACATATATACAGTCTCTCTCTCTCTCTCTCTCTCTATATATATATATATATATATATATATATATATATATATACAGTACAGACCAAAAATTTGGACACACCTTTTCATTTAAAGATTTTTCTGTATTTTCATGACTATGAAAATTGTACATTCACACGGAAGGCATCAAAACTATGAATTAACACATGTGGAATTATAAAAGTGTGAAACAACTGAAAATATGTCTTATATTCTAGGTTCTTCAAAGTAGCCACCTTTTGCTTTGATGACTGCTTTGCACACTCTTGGCATTCTCTTAATGAGCTTCAAAAGGTAGTCACCGGAAATGGTCTTCCAACAATCTTGAAGGAGTTCCCAGAGATGCTTAGCACTTGTTGGCCCTTTTGCCTTCACTCTGCGGTCCAGCTCATACCAAACCATCTCGATTGGGTTCAGGTCTGGTGACTGTGGAGGCCAGGTCATCTGGCGTAGCACCCCATCACTCTCCTTATTGGTCAAATAGCCCTTACACAGCCTGGAGGTGTGTTTGGGGTCATTGTCCTGTTGAAAAATAATGGTCCAACTAAACGCAAACCGGAAGGAATAGCATGCTGCTGCAAGATGCCATTGAAGGCATCAAAACTATGAATTAACACATGTGGAATTATATACTTAACAAAAAGTGTGTTACAACTGAAATTATGTCTTATATTCTAGGTTATTCAAAGTAGCCACCTTTTGCTTTGATGACTGCTTTGCACACTCTTGGCATTCTCTTGATGAGCTTCAAGAGGTAGTCACCGGAAATGGTTTTCACTTCACAGGTGTGCCCTGTCAGGTTTAATAAGTGGGATTTCTGGCCTTATAAATGGGGTTGGGAGTGACCATCAGTTGTGTTGTGCAGAAGTCTGGTGGATACACAGCTGATAGTCCTACTGAATAGACTGTTAGAATTTGTATTATGGCAAGAAAAAAGCAGCTAAGTAAAGAAAAACGAGTGGTCATCATTACTTTAAGAAATGAAGGTCAGTCAGACAGAAAAATTGGGAAAACTTTGAAAGTGTCCCCAAGTGCAGTTGCGAAAACCATCAAGCGCTATATACTCCCTGACAGAAGTTATGTCGCTTATCCATGTTATGTAAATAAAAGCTTATAAACTGACGTTAAATTCATCCATTGGTTGTATAAATTATTCTTTTGAAAGATAAAACATATTTAGAGTTGAGAGTTCTCAGTGGTTGATACCTTTTAATGGCTAACTGAAAAGATGGTAACAAATTGTAAGCTTTCGAGACTACTCAGGTCTCTTCATCAGGCTAGACTAATACAAAATCTGAAGAATCACATATTTATACACAACACAGCATAGAAAAAATGCAATAGGTAAGACAAGCTACGTGAAGCAGAATAGTCATTATGGCAGAGGGATGAACATAAATATTGGAACAGTTCATAGATAAGGAGTGTGAAAGTTTTATTGCCCTCTGATTGGGGTCTGGTAATGTTTTGTGATGTTCTCACAGGGTCTTTGGAGTAAATTCCTAAATTGATGTAAATCGTCATAAATCCGTGTGACAGGTTCATTCCAGCATTAAGAGTGTCAAAGGTCACCATCAATTTGTATTCGCAAACTCTTCTGTGTCTCTGAGATGTGAAACTACCTTTCAGTACAAGTAATTTCATATCCAACATGCTATGATCAGGGAACAAAAATGTTTTGCCACAGGTAGATCCATTCTTTTTTCTCTTATTGTGTGGCGATGAGAATTCATCCTTGTTCTCAGTTTTTGCCCGGTCTCTCCCACATACAGACCCCAGTTGGAAATTTAGTACATATAATTCGGTACACCACATTATATGTGATGCAGCTGAAAGTACCTGGTATCTTGTAGTCCCAATGGGAGTTGGGGATCTTCATCTTGTCCGTGGTCATTATAAATAGACAGGTTTTGCATTTCTTCTTGTTGCAAGGAAAGGTTCCTGCAGCTGTTGGGGAGGACAGGGAACTTCTGACAATGATGCTTCTTAGATTTGGGGGCTGCCTAAAACACAGTAGTGGGGGGTCTGGAAATATGGATTGTAATCGGGCATCTTTTTGTAGTAAAGGTTGTAGTTTCCGTGCAGCTCCCCTTTACTGTATCTTTTGAAAGCTGAAACCCTCCAAAATGTGGTTTAGGTTAAGAAAATAAATTGGCATCAATGCAGAAATATTGATCATTTAATGGACACAGAATGGTCAGATTTTGGCAAGACCAAAGTTTTGTTGCCTGATCATATAATACACCCAATCCTAGTTTACAGCCTCACCTGTGCTCAGTAAGTGATCGGTTAATTAGTGGGTGTGTATAAAAAGAAACCCAGCACCCCAGACCTTCACTTGAACTGCAACTTGAGCTCTGACAACATGCCAAAAATCCACCCTGGATTATCAAGAGGCTGAAGACCAGATCCACTGCAGAGGTGGCTGGCACCTTTAATGTGTCTCAGCGTCAAGTACAAAGAATTAAAAAAAGATTTGAAGAGACTGGAGATGTGTTTGACAAGCCCAGGTCTGACAGACCCTGCAAGACAACTGCTCGGGAGGAATGTTTATGGGTTAGAAAATCCAAAGCAAGCCCCTTTTCCACTGCAACAGAGCTCCAACAGGCCTAATCACCTCAAGTCCCTGTGTCAAATAAAACAGTTTGTAGGATTCTGCCTCGAAATGGCCTCCATGGTCGAATCAGTGCCCAGAAGCCAGCACTAAATAAAAGGCAAATAAAAAAAACGTGTGGCATTTGCAAAGTCCCACAGCCTGCTAAACAGATGGATGCTGGAAAAGTGGCAGAAGTTGGATTTCTCTGATGAATCTTCAGTAGAATTACACCACAGCCGCCGCAAACACTGCAGGACACCTACTGGAGCCCGTATGGATTAAAAATACACCCAGAAAACAGTTAAATTTAGTGGTGGAAAGATCATGGTCTGGGTTACATTCAGTATGGGGTGTGCGAAACATTTGAAAGGTGGAAGG
>JARQOD010005707.1:0-46599 GCA_033576555.1 Oophaga sylvatica
ATCCCACAGTTGATTAAAACCCAGTTAACCCTTGCTCTGTCTTCTGCCCGTCATTGCATCCCGCAACCTGCTCACAACTGTGTGTAATGTGGAGTAGAGGAGGATAGTACCCAGCGGATATGTAATGTGGCGTATACAGGAAGATAATGCTCAGTGGATACAGGGGGGCTGTTTAATAGTCAGTCGACTCTCATATTATCCTAAATTCTGGTATCAGTCACCTCTCACATTTTCTCTGCTTGTAGTCTCAGTTGACTCTCACATTCACGTCAGTTCTGTTGTCGATGGCCTCTCATGGTCTCTTGTTCCTGGTGTTGGTCGCCTCTCACGTTCTCCTTGGTCCTGGTGTCAGTCGCCTCTCACGTTCTCCTTGGTTCTGGTGTTGGTCGCCTCTCACATTTTCCTCAATTCTGGTATCAATCATCTCTCACATTCAAGTACAGTCATGGCCAAAAGTTTTGAGAATGACACAAATATTATATTTTCACATGATCTGCTGCCCTCTGGTGTTTATGTGTGTTTGACAGATGTTTTTATCACAGACAGAAATATAATAATTGCAAACATATGAGTAACAAAAGCTTATATTGACAGATAGAATGAGTTAATGCAGCAAGTCAATATTTGCAGTGTTGACCCTTCTTCTTCAGGACCTCTGCAATTCTCCCTGGCATGCTCTTAATCAACTTCTGGACCAAATCCTGACTGATAGCAGTCCATTCTTGCACAATCAATGCTTTCATTTTGTCAGAATTTTTAGGTTTTTGTTTGTCCACCCATCTCTTGATGATTGACCACAAGTTCTCAATGGGATTAAGATCTGGGGGGTTTCCAGGCCATGGACCCAAAATCTCTATGTTTTGTTCCCTGAGCCATTTAGTTATCACCTTTGCTTTATGGCAAGGTGCTCCATCATGCTGGAAAAGGCATTGTTGATCGCCAAACTGCTCTTGGAGGGTTGGGAGAAGTTGCTCTTGGAGGACATTCTGGTACCATTCTTTATTCATGGCTGTGTTTTAGGCAAGACTGTGAGAGAGCCGATTCCCTTGGCTGAGAAGCAACCCCACACATGAATGGTTTCAGGATGCTTAACAGTTGGCATGAGACAAGACTGGTGGTAGCGCTCACCTTGTCTTCTCCGAATGAGGCGTTTTCCTGATGTCCCAAACAATCGAAAAGGGGATTCATCAGAGAAAATAAATTTACCCCAGTCCTCAGCAGTCCACTGCCTGTACCTTTTGCAGAATATCAGTCTGTCCATGATGTTTTTTCTGGAGAGAAGTGGCTTCTTTGCTGCCCTCCTTGAGACCAGGCCTTGCTCCAAGAGTCTCCGCCTCACAGTGCGTGCAGATGCACTCACACCTGCCTGCTGCCATTCGTGAGCAAGTTCTGCACTGCTGGTAGCCCGATCCCGCAGCTGAAACACTTTTAAGAGACGGTCTTGGCGCTTGCTGGTCTTTCTTGGGCGCCCTGGAGCCTTTTTGGCAACAATGGAACCTCTCTCCTTGAAGTTCTTGATGATGCGATAGATTGTTGACTGAGGTGCAATCTTTCTAGCTGCGATATTCTTCCCTGTTAGGCCATTTTTGTGCATTGCAATGATGACTGCACGTGTTTCTTTAGAGATAACATGTTTAACAGAAGAGAAACAATGATGCCAAGCACCAGCCTCCTTTTAAAGTATCCAGTGGTGTCATTCTTACTTAATCATGACAGATTGATCTCCAGCCATGTCCTCATCAACACCCACACCTGTGTTAATGGAGCAATCACTGAAAAGAGGTTAGCTGGTCCTTTTAAGGCAGGGCTGCAATGATGTTGAAATGTGTTTTGGGGTATAAAGTTCATTTTCTAGCCAAATATCAACTTTGCAAAAGTAATTGCTGTTAAGCTGATCACTCTTTATAACATTCTGGAGTATATGCAAATTGCCATTAGAAAAAGTGAAGCAGTAGACTTTGTAAAAATTAATATTTGTGTCATTCTCAAAACTTTTGGCCATGACTGTACAGTCTGGTGTCGCTCGCCTCTCACCTTTTCCTTGGTTGTGGTGTCAGTCACTTCTCACATTCTCGTTGGTGCTGATCTCGGTCACCTCACACATTTTCCCTGGTTCTAGTTTCAGTCTACTCTCACATTCACGTCAGTTCTGGTATCAGTCACCTCTCATGTTCACCTTCGTTTTGATATCGGTTACCTATCATATTTTCCTCCATTCTGGTATCAGTCACTGTGGAGACATGGGGGTCAGTGGGTGCTCTCGTCTGCTGGCCTGGCTGTGCTTAGAAAGACCACATGTACCAGCGCTAATCCCACTGAACACACATACTCCTTTCCCATGGGCATAGTACTACTCAGATAACATAGGGTGAGGGTAAAACAGTGTGCCAATATTTTATTGATCCATCAATAGACAATAACTTCTAGTGCATAAGATGGTGCAAATGACAGTCTTACCCTTCCACTGGCTCGCTGGGAATTAGAACATCAGTGACTTTGGGGCAGTGGCATCCTGCTTTTGGTGGGGACCCACAGAGAGGAGGTAGCAACATGCTTAGGAAGCTGACCGAGACCATCGAGGTATTGTCCCAACCTGGATTCTCTAAACGTCTCTGAGGGTTCAGTGACCATGGTCCCTTAAGCTGACGTCCTGTATAGTGTCAAATCTGTATTGCTCCGGTTTGAGCCATGGTACCGTTGCTACTGTAATGTAAAGTTTGGGAAACAGTGTCAGAACACCAAATTATAGTTCACAGCTCTTATTTGGGCATTTTTCCACAGGATTGGGGGAAGGTGGGAGGAAATCATCTCTCTGTTCAAGTGTTCAAATATCCTTGAAAATTTGTCGAGCAACAAGCTGCATGGACTGATACTATTTGTAATCAACATATTAACAAACATTGATTGTTCAATTATCCTATGCCTTTGTTTCCCAAGGCTAGCTGGACAATAAGCTGCAAAGACTGATACAATAGCTGAACAACTGCCATTCAACAATTCACAAGCATCAATTCAATCTACAAAAAGAGGCAATGTTCAGACTCATATGAACAATAGCTCATGTCCCTGAGTCTGTTAAATATATGTCTGGCATAATAAAGAATAAATGCTGTGTTGTCACAGTCCTCTTTTACATTTTCCTCAATTATGGCATCAGTCACCTCTCACATTTTCCCTGGTTCTAGACTTAGTTGAATCTCACATTCCCACGTTCTGGTCTACCTTCCATTCACTTTCAGTATAGTTCTGGTTGCATTTTTCTCCATTCATGTTCTCTTCAGTTCCGGTATTGCATCATACTTAGTTCTAGTCTCCTTTGCTCATGTTCACGGCCATGTGTCAGCATCACGGCCATAAGTGAAGGTGATTTTCTGGTGCGGGTGGAGTACGAGGTGTGTGTTCTGCTGGAGATGATTTATTACAATCTTCCGCCTGTAATGAGGCAAGTCTTGTGTTTGATGGACCTAAGACACTGCTATCAATGAGTTTGGAGCGAGAACGCGGCTGACGCTGCTGTTTGTACGCACAAATTAAAGTGGAACAACATCTATTATTACCAGATGTATATACAGTATACACAATGAATGCCGGTCCCAGAACCAGCTCTTGTGCAATGATTACAGCCACACAATGGAAATGTGAACAAATTGGAGATGCCAAAAGGGGTGAGACAAAGGACTGTAATATTGTGCACAGAGGGGCATGGTCTGTTACATCGTGCATTTCTTGGGGCAGGGTCCGTTACATCAGGTTCTCTTGGGGCAGGGTCCGTTACATCGGGTTCTCTTGGGGCAGAGTCTGTTACATCGGGTTCTCTTGGGGCAGGGTCTGTTACAGCAGGTTCTGTTGGGGCAGAATCTGCTATACTGTGCATAGTTTGGCAGATCTAACATATTATGCATATGTAAGAGTAGTGGACTGTACTGTCGCGTTCCTGCCTCTGAAGACTCCAATGATGTGTATTATGATGTGAACAGTGTCGTGCGGTTTTAGGTATACTCTATATTGTATTTTGGTTCGATTCATTACTTAGCATCAGTAATACATAGTGTATATTACAGAATAAGATATACAGTAGTTCAATCCTTACAATAAAGACAGACTAGGAAGCAGTACTTTTCAGCTGTCCACAATGGGTTTCTAAGGTAACCTGGTAAATTTCTCTGATATCATCAACATAGGACTTTTAAGGTCAGCTTTGTCAGAGGTCAGCCGCTTGAGTATTAAAGGGAACCTGTCAACCCCCCAGGGCCTTTCTGTCAGGAACACCGCACTATACTTGCTCACTGAGCCAGTGCGTGTGTCCTGAGTGAGCAAACTGTGCCCAAAGATACCTGTATAGCAGAGCAGCAGCAGGGAAGACGTGTGCTTCAGAGGACCAGGACCTGCAGCATGTGACTGCCAAGGGGCGAAGCCGGCCATAGGTCTCTCAGAGTCAGCAGTAGCAGATAGAGAATGCTTCAGGCCAGAGGACCTGAAGCACATGACTGCTAGTGGGCATGGCCTAAGCTCCAGAGAGCTATGAGGTGAAGGAAAACTCCTAGAAGGGTAACTACGGGACACAGTTACCAAGGGGCATATACAGAACGGATAATCAGGACATAGCCAAGGGGTCATACACATAGAGGGCGACGAAGTACAAGAGGAGCAGGCAGAGCATAATCAGAGAATAGCCAAGGGGTCGGACACAGAGAGAGCGGCGATGTACAAGAGGAGCAGGCAGAGCGGAGTCAGAACGTAGCCAAGGGTCATACACGTAGAGGGCAGCAGAGTACAAAAGGGACAGGCAAAACTCGAAACAGGGACACAGCCAAATCAGAACCAGACAGACAAAACATAGCACAGGCACAAAGCACTGACACAAGCACAACAGAGTCAAACACACTCGGCCAAGGGTCAGAGTATAAGCGACAGAAGATGGCCCCACAATGAGGCTATAAAAAGCCTCCCAGAATCCCAGAGTGAGGCATCCTGGTTAACCCTAAAACCACTTAATCCCAGAAACTCAGCAGACCATGACAGTACACCGCTTTTAACGGGGGGCCTCTGGACCCCCAGGTTTCTCAGGGTGCCGGGCATGGAGTGCACGAACCAGGCGGTACTCTTGTACTGATCTAGCTGATACCCAAGACCGATCCTCAGGACCGTACCCCTTCCAATGCACCAGATATTGCAAAGCCCCCCGAACCCACCTGGAGTCCACAATATGTTGCACTTCGAACTCCATATGCCCATCAACCAAGACTGGAGAAGGACCGGCGTCTGAATCCTCCCTCACTGACCCAAAAGGTTTAAGTAAGGACCTATGAAACACATTATGGAGTTTTAAAGAGGGGAGCAGACGAAGGCGATAGGCTACCGGGTTCACCACCTCAATGACTTCATAAGGACCAATAAATTTAGGTCCAAGTTTGGCGGAGGGCACTCGAAGGCTTATGTTCCGTGTGGGAGCCAAACCTTATCTCCACATCGCAACAACTGAGCAGAGTCCCTTTTTTTATCCGCAAAATGTTTATATTTTTCCTGAGCCCTAGAAATATTTAATCGAACCTTTGACCACAGATCCTGAGGCGATTGATCCCGTCCTCTGCCCCTGGGCAGAATCCATGAGCGAAAATTCGCCAAAATGAGGGTTTATCCCATAATTAACAAAAAATGGTGACCTACCGGTAGACTGGTTTACCCGGTTGTTGAAGGCGAACTCTGCTAACGGCAAGGCATCAGACCAGTCGCTTTGCAGGGTAGAAGTCAAGCACCACAGGATTTGTTCAAGCGACTGGTTGGTGCGTTCAGTTTGCCCGTTACTTTCTGGAAGATAAGCTGAGGAAAATGACAAAGATATCCCCAGTTTTTTGCAAAATGCCCTCCAAAACTTAGACACATATTGAGTCCCTCTATCAGACACAATATTCGTAGGTACCCATGCAAACGTACCACCTGGGAAAGGAAAAGTCTAGAGAGAGTCTCTGCTGATGGTAAACTTGCCATGGGTACAAAATGTGCTAATTTAGAAAATCTGTCCACAATTACCCAAATAACAGTATTTCCACAGGACGATGGCAGATTGGTAATGAAGTCCATGGACAAATGAGTCCATGGTCTTCCCGGAATTGGTAAAGGCACCAATTCCCCGGCCGGCCGGCAATGAGAGCTCTTAGAACGGGCACATATTCCACATGCAGCGACATATTTCTTAACATCCAAAGCCATTAAAGGCCACGAAAAAACTCTTGCCACTGCTTCTCGCGTGGCTGCAATACCAAGGTGGGCACTCAATTTCAAATCATGGAACTCCCACAGGAGTTTGGTGAGCAAATGCTGCGGAACAAATAATTTGTCTTCAGGTTTGGACCTTGGTGCTGAAGATTGAGCCCCACAATCTCCCGCTCCAATTCCGATGACATTTCGGCAACCACGATACTGGGTTGAAGAATGGGGGACAGCGGATCGGGGGCGGACACTGGTTCAAAACTACGTGACAGAGCGTCAGCCTTCACGTTTTTTGACCCTGGATGAAAAGTAATTGAAAACTGAAATCTGGAAAAAAAAAGTGACCAGCGGGTTTGCCTGGGAGTCAGTCTCTTAGCAGATTTGATATATTCTAAATTTTTATGGTCAGTGATAACTGTAATTGGGTGAGCTGCCCCCTCCAAAAAGTGCCTCCATTCTTCGAACGCCAATTTAATAGCCAAGAGCTCCCTATTGCCTACGTCATAATTTTTTTCAGCGTGAGAAATTTTTTCAGAAAAATAGGCACAAGGCCTGAGATTAGTTAGGGAAGCTGGTCCCTGCGACAACACTGCCCCCACCCCCTACCTCAGAAGCATCAACCTCAACCACAAATGGCATAGAAGGATCGGGTTGAATCAGGATAGGAGCAGATGTGAAACAGTTTTTTAACGTTAGAAATTATTGTTTAGCTGACGGGGACCAGTTCCTGACATCTGCCCCTTTACAAGTGAGATCTGTAAGGGGCTTAGTTATCTGTGAGAACCCTTTAATAAATTTGCGATAATAATTTGTGAATCCCAAGAAGCGCTGGAGTCTCTTAAGGTCCCGGAGCTGGACCCACTCCACAATAGCTTGCACCTTCTTGGGATCCATGCGAAACCCCAGAGGTGAGATAATAAGACCTAGAAACGACAACTCTTGAACAAAAAATGAACATTTCTCAAGTTTGACAAACAATTGATTTTCTCGGAGCCTCTGGAGTACAGTTTTAACATGTAACAAATGTGACTGTTTATCAGCAGAATATATCAGGATATCATCCAGGTATACAACCACATAGCGGCCGATAAGGTCCGAGAACACGACATTGATAAAATTTTGGAAAATGGCTGGTGCATTGGTGAGACCAAATGGCATTACCAAGTTCTCAAATAACCCCTCTGAAGTAAGAAAAGCCGTTTTCCACTCATCCCCTTCCCATATCCTTATCAGATTATAGGCCCCTATGACATCCAGTTTAGAGAACCATCTGGATCCAGAGAGCTGATTACAGAGATCGGGAATCAAAGGCAGGGGATATGTGTTCCTGACTGTAATTTTATTTAATTCTCGAAAGCCGCTGCTACCGGGGAAACTGAAGGTCTGATGTGCCCCTTATGGAGACTATCAGCAATATATTGTTTCATAGCCAGGCACTCCGGACCCGACAAATTAAATAAACGAGCTTTGGGCAATTTGGCTCCTGGAATAAGATCGATGGCACAGTCAAATGGCCTATGAGGGGGTAACGCCTCAGCCTTACTTTCTGAAAAAACGTCCTCAAAGTCTATTAGGTACTCCGGAATACCCTTCAGACTGACAGAAGACACAGAGACAGGTTTTGCAAATTTCACACCAAAAACAGATTTAGGGTCACAGTCAACACATTTGAACCCCCATTTGACAATCTCCCCCAATTCCTAATCAATCATTGGATTGTGGCATTGAAACCAGGGCATGCCCAAAACCAGCCCTGCGGGCAATTTGTCCATAACAAAACATTCAATCTCTTCCATGTGAGAAGAACCAATTTTCAATACAAATTTCTTAGAAACAGAAAGAATCCCCGTTTGGGTGAGAGGAGATGACTCGATGGCCACGATTTTAAGTGGGGTATGAAGCCTGACTGTCCCTATCTGGAGTTGGGAAACAATATCAGAGCAGAACAGGTTAAGTGATGAACCACTGTCCACCAGTGCTGTAGAGAAAAAATGATAATAGTCTACCAACAGTTCAACCTTTAGAAAAACCTTGGCACATGAGAAAGAAAGTACCTGAAGGTCTGGGCAGCCTCCTTGATTACTACCCAGACCTAGTCGTTTCCCGTCGCCTTGGAGGATGACGGACACAAGGGACACTCCTTTTTCAAGTGACTGGACTCCCCACAGTAAAAACAGAGCTGTTTCTCCCGGTGACATTCTCTCTCTTTATCTCTGACAGAGGTGACGCCCACTTCCATAGGCTCAGGAGCAGCAGGTGCGATACCAGTCTCTTTGCTGCCGGAGAACAGAGATGTCTCGGACTACATGATGCCCCTGGCCTGAAGTCTGCAGTCCATATGCACTGCTTGCTTAATCGCATCCTCCAAAGTCTCTGGTGGAGGGTGAAGGGCTAGTGCATCCTGGAGATGTTCAGACAGGCCTCTGCGGAATAGGCCCCGAAGGGCAGCATCATCCCACGAGATCTCCACAGGCCAGCGTCGGAACTCCGCACAAAACCACTCAGCCGAGCGTTTACCCTGTCGCACATTCATCACCATATCTTCAGCCATACGAACCCTGTCAGGTTCATCATATATGCAACCTAGGGCTTCAAAAAAGGCATCGACAGTCATTCTCTCTGGGGCAGAAGGAGATAGAGAAAAGGCCCATGCTTGTGGAGCACCCCGAAGTAGGGAAATGATGACCCCCACCCTCTGGAATTCGTCCCCGGAGGAGCGGGGCCTTAGAGAAAAAAAAAGTTTGCATCCTTCTCTGAAGGACCTGAACTCCCTTTTATCCCCTGAGAAAGGGTCTGGCAATTTGACTGGAGATTCAGGGCCCGCTAATGACACATCTCTACCCCCAGAACTAAGAGCCCATGCAGCGATAGCCCCTGCACAGTATCCACCTACTGTTGCTGGGTATGGCCCATCGTGGGCTGTTCCACATTGAGTTTCTGGAACATTTGGGTCGGGTGCTTAACCTGATCAACCAAAGCTTGCATGGGATCCATTAGGTTTGGGAAAGACACTTAACGCCCCAACACAAAATTATGTAAGGTCGCTTATAATGTCAGGAACACCGCACTATACTTGCTCACTGAGCCAGTGCGTGTGTCCTGAGTGAACAAACTGTGCCCAAAGATACCTGTAGAGCAGAGCAGCAGCAGGGAAGACGTGTGCTTCAGAGGACCAGGACCTGCAGCATGTGACTGCCAAGGGGCGGAGCCGGCCACAGGTCTCTCAGAGTCAGCAGTAGCAGATAGAGAATGCTTCAGGCCAGAGAACCTGAAGCACGTGACTGCTAGTGGGCGTGGCCTAAGCTCCAATGAGCTATGAGGTGAAGGAAAACTCCTAGAAGGGTAATTACGGGACACAGTTACCAAGGGGCATATACAGAACGGATAATCAGGACGTAGCCAAGGGGTCATACACATAGAGGGCGACGAAGTACAAGAGGAGCATGCAGAGCGTAATCAGAGAATAGCCAAAGGGTCGGACACAGAGAGAGCGGCGATGTACAAGAGGAGCAGGCAGAGCGGAGTCAGAACGTAGCCAGGGGTCATACACATAGAGGGCAGCAGAGTACAAAAGGGACAGGCAAAACTCGAAACAGGGACACAGCCAAATCAGAAACAGACAGACGTAACGTAGCACAGGCACAAAGCACTGGCACAAGCACAACAGAGTCTGACACACTCGGCCAAGGGTCAGAATATAAGCGACAGAGGATGGCCCCACAATGAGGCTATAAAAAGCCTCCCAGAATCCCAGAGTGAGGCCATCCCGGTTAACCCTAAAACCACCTAATCCCAGAAACTCAGCAGACCATGACACTTTTTAAGTAAAAAAGCCACCTTCAGCAGAACTAAGGCTGCATTCTGTGAAGGTGGCTCTTATGTTTCTGATCACTACACTGTGTTCCAAATTATTATGCAAATAATATTTTCTCAGATTTTCCCAAATTACCTATATGAATTGCAGTCATTGTAATTTTCCAGTCAAATAACTATTAGAGTACAATTGAAAGGTTTTTGTACAAACTGCCTATGATAACAGTATATTTTTTAAAAAATAAAACACTCACACTGCACTCAAAATGCATGTTCCAAATTATTATGCACAGCAGAGTTTTCAACCTTTTCATTTTAATAAAGAACAAAAAATGGTCATTTTTTAAATTATAAGCAGTAGCAAGTTATTACAAACTGAAATCAAACAGTTTTCAACTCAAAACTTTATTCTAGGTGATGTCACATTTGCACATAGGACCCCTTGTTCGAAAGGAGCTTCTGAACTCTCGGCCATTGAATTTGTCAGGTTTTGGATGGTTTCTGCTTCAATTGTTTTGCATGAGGACAGAATACCCTCCCAGAGCTGTTGCTTAGATGTGAACTGCCTCCCGCCATCATAGACACTCCTTTTGATGATGCTCCAGAGGTTCTCAATGGGGTTGAGGTCAGGGGAGCATGGGGGCCACACCATAAGTTTGTCCCCTTTTATGCCTATAGCAGCCAGAGATGCAGATGTGTTATGTGCAGCATGAGACGGTGCATTATCATGCATGAAAATGATCTTGCTGCGGAATGCACGGTTCTTCTTCTTGAACCATGGCAGGAAGTGCTGTTTGAGAAACTCAACATACACTATGGAGTTCATCTTTACCCCTTCAGGGATCCTAAAGGGGCCGACAATCTCTCTCCCCATGATTCCAGCCCAAAACATTACTCCAAATCCTCCTTGTTGGCGCCGTAGCCGTGTTTTCATGGGGTGTCCATCAACCAGCCATCCTCCACTCCATCCATCTGGACCATTGAGCGTTGCACGGCACTCATCAGTGAACAAAACAGTTTTGAAGTCAGTCTTCATGTATTGCTTGGCCCACTGGAGCCGTTTCTGCTTGTGTGCAGTGGATAGAGGAGGTCGACAGGATGGCTTACGCACAGCTGCAAACCTCTGAAGGACCTTGCATCTTGTTGTTCGGGGGACGTTGGAGGCACCAGCAGCTTCAAAAACTTGTCTGTTGCTATGACAAGGCTTTTTTGCCGCTGCTCTTTTAACCTGACAAAATTGCCTGTAGGAAAGAGTCCTCAATTTTCCCTTATCAGTACGCACACATGTGTACTGTGAATCAGCTACATACTTCTTGATTGTGCGATGATCACGATGAAGTGTCTTGGCAATGTTGATGGTAGTCATACCTTGACCTAAACACTCCACAATTTGTTGCTTCTCAGCAGCCGACACATCCTTTTTCTTTCCCATTTTGGCAGAAAATGTGGGCTGCTTAACAATGTGGGACAGCCTTCTTAAGTAGTCTTGCCTTTCATTGGACACACCTGCCAAACTAATTAGCACAGGTGTCTACAATTGCTTACAGTGATAATAAGAGCCCTGACACACATTACCATCAATGAGTTTAACTGGCAAGCAAAAAAATCTTACCTTATCACTCCTAAACAATTTTTGCATAATAATTTGGAACACAGTGTATGTGGGCTGTGCTATATACTATTGGGGGTATATTATATTTTATGGGGAGGCTGTTTTATATACTATGTGGCTGTGTTATAGACTTTGTGGCTGTGTTATATACTATGGGGGGCTACATTATATTCTATGGGGAGGCGGGCTGTATTATATTTTATTCGGGGCTACATTATATTCTATGGGGGGCTGTATTATATTTATTAAATTCTATGAGGGGTGATTGCATCATACTGTATAAGGGGGCTACATTATACTATATGAGGTGGCTACATTGTATTCTATGGAGGCTGCATTATATTCTATGGGGGCTAGATTATATTGTATGGGGGCTTCATTATACTTTATGAGGGGGCTACATTATATTCTATGGGGTCTGCATCATACTATTTGAGGGGGGCTGCATTATATTCTATGGGGGTTTACATTATATTCTGTGGAGTGGTTGCATTATACTCTGGGGTGACTGCATTATGCTCTATGGGGTGACTGCATTATACTATATGTGGGCTGCATTATACTGTATCGAGGACTATGGGGAATACATTATACCATATGAAGAACTATGGGGTGCATTATACTATGGGAAGTGAGTTGCACTACATGGATGACTATGGCGGTGCATTTTACTATATGGAGCACTATAAGGAGTCTATTATACTATATGGAGGACTGAGTCGTGTATTAGTCTATATGGAGGACTGAGTATTTTAATATATGAGGGCAATGAGGAGTGTATTATACTATATGGAGGACTGAGGAGTTTATTTTAATATATGGAGGACTATAGGGAGTGGATTATACTATTTGAGGACTATGAGGAGTCTATTATACTATATGGAGGACTGAGGAGTGTATTATACTATATGGAGGACTATAGAGAGTGTATTATACTATATGGAGGACTATGGGTTGTGCATTTTACAATATGGAAGACTGTGGGGCATATTATATTATATGAAGGTCTATGGGAAGTGTATAATACTATATGGAGGACTATGGGGAGTGTATTATACTATATGGAGGACTATGGGGAGTATATTATACTATATGGAGGACTATGGGGCATATTATATTATATGGAGGACTATGGGGTGTGCATTTTACAATATGGAGGACTATGGTACACATTATAATATATGGAGGACTATGGTTGTATTATACTAAACAAGCAAAATGCTGCATATTCATCAAGTGATTGGATTGTTTATGCCGGATCAAAAATCATTGTTCTAAGCAGCACATCGCCTGTGTAAACTGTAGATGTGCTGCTGATAATATGATACTGTATGGGGATCTATTAGTGATTGCTCTGTCCCCATCATTGTTCCTCAGACGGTGGAAAGAGGCCGGGAAACAAGTGTTGAACGATTTCAATATTGTCAATCACACTCATTTAGCGTCCTGAACTCAGCGCATTTAAATACAACCAAAATGCTTCTGTGTGATGTGTAATGTGTTAGCATTTGGGGCCCCATTTTAAACTTTGCCTAGGGCCCCACTTTGTCTAAATCCAGCCTTGCACATGCAGGATCTATGCAGAAGTTGAAATGAGCTAAATACCATACCACAAAAAAGCAGTCTGGTATGTTCCATCAAGGCACTGGTTCCACACACAAGAAACCCAGAAGTAAATACATTTTAGAATCTTCTAGCATACCTATAGTTAATAGTAGTGATGTCATCAATAAGAAAATGCAGTCTCATATCGTGAAGCAGAACTATGGTTAATAGCTTTCTACACAGCTATTCACACAGACCTTCCTTACCTCTGCCCCTAGAATCCACATGGTACGTTATACAGCTTTCTACACAGCTATTCACACAGACCTTCCTTACCTCTGCCCCTAGAATCCAAATGGTGTGTCCTCCAACTAACCCCTCCTTTACCCCAGTGTTATTCATGACTTTGCTTACAGTCATGGCCAAAAGTTTTGAGAATGACACAAATATTATTTTTTACAAAGTCTACTGCTTCACTTTTTCTAATGGCAATTTGCATATACTCCAGAATGTTATAAAGAGTGATCAGCTTAACAGCAATTACTTGCAAAGTCAATATTTGGCTAGAAAATGAACGTTATCCCCCAAAACACATTTCAACATCATTGCAGCCCTGCCTTAAAAGGACCAGCTAACCTCTTTTCAGTGATTGCTCCATTAACACAGGTGTGGGTGTTGATGAAGACATGGCTGGAGATCAATCTGTCATGATTAAGTAAGAATGACACCACTGGACACTTTAAAAGGAGGCTGGTGCTTGGCATCATTGTTTCTCTTCTGTTAACCATGGTTATCTCTAAAGAAACACGTGCAGTCATCATTGCAATGCACAAAAATGGCCTAACAGGGAAGAGTATCGCAGCTAGAAAGATTGCACCTCAGTCAACAATCTATCGCATCATCAAGAACTTCAAGGAGAGAGGTTCCATTGTTGACAAAAAGGCTCCAGGGTGCCCAAGAAAGACCAGCAAGCGCCAGGACCGTCTCTTAAAAGTGTTTCAGCTGCGGGATCGGGCTACCAGCAGTGCAGAGCTTGCTCAGGAATGGCAGCAGGCAGGTGTGAGTGCATCTGCACGCACTGTGAGGCGGAGACTCTTGGAGCAAGGCCTGGTCTCAAGGAGGGCAGCAAAGAAGCCACTTCTCTCCAGAAAAAACATCATGGACAGACTGATATTCTGCAAAAGGTACAGGCAGTGGACTGCTGAGGACTGGGGTAAAGTTATTTTCTCTGATGAATCGCCTTTTTGATTGTTTGGGACATCAGGAAAACGCCTCATTCGGAGAAGACAAGGTGAGCGCTACCACCAGTCTTGTCTCATGCCAACTGTTAAGCATCCTGAAACCATTCATGTGTGGGGTTGCTTCTCAGCCAAGGGTATCGGCTCTCTCACAGTCTTGCCTAAAAACACAGCCATGAATAAAGAATAGTACCAGAATGTCCTCCAAGAGCAACTTCTCCCAACCCTCCAAGAGCAGTTTGGCGATCAACAATGCCTTTTCCAGCATGATAGAGCACCTTGCCATAAAGCAAAGGTGATAACTAAATGGCTCAGGGAACAAAACATAGAGATTTTGGGTCAATGGCCTGGAAGCTCCCCAGATCTTAATCCCATTGAGAACTTGTGGTCAATCATCAAGAGACGGGTGGACAAACAAAAACCTAAAAATTCTGACAAAATGAAAGCATTGATTGTGCAAGAATAGACTGCTATCAGTCAGGATTTGGTCCAGAAGTTGATTGAGAGCATGCCAGGGAGAATTGCAGAGGTCCTGAAGAAGAAGGGTCAACACTGCAAATATTGACTTGCTGCATTAACTCATTCTAACTGTCAATATAAGCTTTTGTTACTCATATGTTTGCAATTATATTTCTGTCTGTGATAAAAACATCTGTTAAACACACACATAAAAACCAGAGGGCAGCAGATCATCTGAAAATATAATATTTGTGTCATTCTCAAAACTTTTGGCCATGACTGTACTTTGGCTTGATCATATGCATCTGGTCCAGTCTTAATTGTCTGACCAAGATGGAAAAATATTTAGACTTGAGAGTCCTCAGTGGTTGATACCTCTCTATCTACTGGCTAACACGGTACAAAGATATACATGTTTACTGACCAAGATGTGCACAGACCACTCCTCTGTGCTTCACACCTGAATGCACTTTGCAGCACATATATTGCATAGCACAAGTCTGCTAAGACTTTAGTCTGCAGTGTGTATTTCAGAAGTGTGATATATGAATTAAGCCAGAATTGAACCAGAAGGGAACTGAAGGTAACTGGATAAAGTCATTGTAAGCAGGCTCGGACTGGCCCACCAGAGAACCGGAGGATTCTCCGGTGGGCCCAGGCACTGACACCTGCTGGCATACTGGCCAGCAGCTGCCTGGGGCCCCCACTGCTCCAAGGGCCCCCACTGCTCCAAGGGCCCACACTACTCCAGGGGCCCCCAGCCAGTGGCTATGGGGGCCCTGAGTCAAGGGGGCCGCCGTAGCAGCAGCTGGAGACAGGATCCTGTCCCTGCTGCTAAAGCTAAATGAATATTCACACTTCCCCACGCCCCTATGGGCGTGGAGAGGCGTGAATACCATTTCTCTTTAATAGCGGGCAGTGTTAGCCGCAGGCTGCAGCTAACACTGCCCGCATGTAAAGCCCCACGCACCACACACACACACATACCTGGCTTCCTGCACGGCACTTCCTGTCTGAGAGAGCCCTGGATGACGCCATCATCCAGCACGAGGTGATGGGCGGATGATGGTGGGGGAGGCAATGGTGAAGGTGATGAGCAACGATGGAGATAATGGGCAATGATGAAGGTGATGGGCAATGATGGAGGTGATGGACAATGATGGAGGTGGGGAGGCAATGGTGAAGGTGATGGGCTACAATGGAGGTAATGGGCAATGATGAAGGTGATGGGCAAGGATGGATGGGGGTGTAGGCAAATTACATGGAGTGTGGGGAGGCAATGATGGGTGAAGGTGATGGGCCAATGGAGGTGATGGGCAATGATGAGGTAATGGGCAATGATGGTGGGGAGGCATTGATGAAGGTGATGGGCAATGATGGGGGATGGGCAATGATGGAGGTGATGGACAATGATGGAGGTGGGGAGGCAATGGTGAAGGTGATGGGCTACAATGGAGGTAATGGGCAATGATGAAGGTGATGGGCAATGATGGTGGTGGAGGCAATGATGGAGGTGATGGACAATGATGTAGGTGGGGGGGAAATGGTGAAGGTGATGGGCTACATTGGAGGTGATGGGCAATGATGGTGGGGAGGCAATGATGAAGGTGATGGGCAATGATGGGGGATGGGCAATGATGGAGGTGGGGAGGCAATGGTGAAGGTGATGGGCTACAATGGAGGTGATGGGCAATGATGAAGGTGATGGGCAATGATGGTGGAGGAGACAATGATGGAAGTGATGGACAATGATGGAGGTGGGGAGGCAATGGTGAAGGTGATGGGCAATGATGGAGGTGATGGGCAATGATGGTGGGGAGGCAATGATGAAGGTGATAGGCAATGATGGGGATGGGCAATGATGAAGGTGATGGGCAATGATGGAGGTGATGGGCAATGATGGCAGTGGGGGAGGCAATGATAAAGATGATGGGCAATGATGGTGGGGAGGTAACAATGAAGGTGATGGGCAATGATTGCGGGTGAGGCAATGATGGCAGCGGAGGGAGGAGGCAATGATGGAGGTGATGGACAAAGATGGAGGGGGAGACAATGATGGAGATGATAGGCAATGATGGTGGGAGGAGGCAATGATAGTGGTGGGGGGAGGCAATGATGGAGGTGATGAAATGGACAATGATGGTGGTGAGGAGGCAATAATTGAGGTGTTGGAATGGGCAGTGATGGGGTGGTGGGGGAGAATGATAAGGGTGGTGGGGAGAAGGCAATGATGGAGGTGGTGATAAGGACAATGATGGGGTGGAAAAGGTCTGTGTTATACTTTGAGGGGGCTACATTATATTCTGTGGGGGGACTGCATTATTCTCAGGGGACTACATTATATTCTGGGGGCTATATCATACTATATGAGGGGGGCTACAGTATACTCTATGGGGTGGCTGCATTATATTCTGTGGAGGGGCTGCATTATTCTCTCAGGGGACTACATTATTTTCTGGGGGGCTACATATTACTATATGATGGGGCTACAGTATACTCTATGGGGGGCCTGCATTATTCTGTCAGGGGACTACATTATATTCTGGGGGGCTATATCCTACTATATGAGGGGGGCAGCATTATGCCCTATGAGGGGGCTACAGTATACTCTATCGGGAGGCTGCAATATACCCTATGAGGGTGCTACATTATTCTATGGTGGGGACTGCGATATACCTTAAGAGGGGGTTGCATTATATTTTGTGGGGTGCTGCATTGTATTCTATGAGAGGGGGCTGCATTATATTTTATGAGGGGGGCTACATTATATTCTGTGAGGGTGGCTACATTATATTCTATGAGGGGCTACATCAGGGGTCGACAAAGTTGTTCAGAATCTAGGAGCCAGCCAAAAAATTTAGGAGCCAGAATTTTTTTTTAACAAACTTGGTTTTTAATTTAACAAAAAAACATTACAAACGTTATAAACATTTAACTTCTAAAGATAATAAATATTATATTTTGATATATTAGAGTCTCAGTGGGCCCCTTAACACAGACCACGATTCATGATGCACAGATACTGCAGAGAAATATGGGTATAGCACAACGCCAAACACTTCTCTTCTTCCATTACATGACTAATACCTATTGTAAATTGTACAATAGCTCAAAAACCGCCAAATCCTCACAGCGCACAGTACAGACTGGACAGTACAGTCCTCCATACAATATTATGGGCACCACATAGTCTCCCCCTCATCACCCATATAATACCAAATGCAGGATGTCACCCCGCCATCCCCCATATAATGCTCCATACAGAATACTGGACCCAATATAATGCTCCATACAGAATACTGGACGACATATAATGCTCCATACAAAATATGGAGCTCTCCTCTACACTGTGCTGCATTCTGCACTGTTACGGCTCAGGAAAGGGCGCTGTGGAAAGACTCCCCATTATCATCATCATTGCCTGCCCATCATCATCATCATTGCCACCCTATCATCATCATTGCCTCCCCATTAATATTATCATCATCATTGCCTTCCCATTATCATTGCCTCCCCATCATCATCATTATCATTGCCTCCCCATTACTATCATCATCATCATTGCCTTCCCATTATCATTGCCTCCCCATCATCATCATCTATCATTGCCTCCCCATTAATATCATCATCATCATCATTGCCTTCCCATTATCATTGCCTCCCCATTAATATCATCATCATCATTGCCGTCCCATTATCATTGTCTCCCCATCATCATCATTATCATTGCCTCCCCATTAATATCATCATCATCATTGCCTTCCCATTATCATTTCCTCCCCATCATCATCATCATTGCCTCCTCACCACCATCACTGCCTCCCCCACCACCATCACACATACAGCACCACAGGCAGCACTCTCTCACATACACACACGCAGGCACACACACACACACACACACACACACACAAACACGCCTCACCTGTCCGGCGTCCACGCGCTCTCTGCCACAGCCGGCCGCTGAATGATGACGTCATTCAGCGGCGCTGCTGTGAGAGAGGAAGCGCCGGCGCTGGCGCCCCCTGGAGCTCGGAGCTGCGGCAGCGGAGGCACGGGGAGAGGTAAGTATTGCGCCGGCTGCTGCTGGGGCCCTGAGCAAGTGGGGGGGGCCCAGTGGCGGCGCTGACACCGCTAACGGGCGCCGGGGTGCCCGACGGCGAGTGGGCCCCCCCGCCTGCTCAGTGCCCCGGCACTTGCCTGGGTGTGCCGGGTTCTGACGCCGGCCCTGCAGACGGCGCAGGTGGAGCTGCTAATCAGCTGAGTAAAATTTTTTTTTTTCCTCTTTAATTCCCCGGGCGCCAGGCATGATTTTCTAGGCGCCACTGGCGACCTGGCACCTGGGTTTGTCAAACCCTGGGCTACATTATATTCTATGAGGGGGCTACCCCTCTATGATTCTACCCCAACCCCTGCTACATAATTAAGACATGTACTACCTTATATTATACCCTGATATAGCGCATTTTACCACACAATTGGCGGTCTTGTATTTATTTCTATGTAGCTACATAGTGGGCCCCAAGATTGATTTTCTCTGGTGGGCCCAAGGTGCTCCAGTCCGACGCTGATTGTAAGCAATGCTTCTGTTCACTTTCACTCTGACCCCTATAATCCTTCACTTTCTGCTAACCCCCTAATCCCTACACCAAAAAAAGAACTGTTCATCTCTTCTTCAATCCTTCCCATCCATCTCACCTCTTCCTCAGATCTGTTTCTCAACATACAATCCTGTCTCCAAACACAGACAGCCCCTCATGCCCTCTCCTGCTCCCACCTGCTATCACTTTCTCTGCTCCTTCTCACTGCTGGTCATATCTCTCCAAATCCTGGTCCTCCTCACCACATCCCCACAGTCATTTCTGCCTCCCATCCACACTCTATCACACATTTCCGTAACCTCTCCAACCTTATACCCATTCGCCCGGCCCCCGATTCCCCAGTCCCACTAACAGGAGCTCTGTGGAACCCTCGCTCTGTCTGCAATAAACTTTCCTTCATCCATGATCTTTTTATTACTAACAAACTTTCCTTTCTCGCCATCACTGAAACCTGGCTCACCCCCTCTGACACAGCCTCTCCTGCTACACTCTCGTATGGTGGATTCCACCTTTCCCACACACCCCGCCCCACCAGCAAGCATGGCGGAAGAGTTGGTTTTCTCCTGTCAGACTACGGGCAGCACGGTGGCTCAGTGGATAGTACTACAGCCTTGCAGCACTGGAGTCCTAGGTACAAATCCCACCAAGGACAACATCTGCAAGGAGTTTGTATGTTCTCCCCGTGTTTGCGTGGGTTTCCTCCCACATTCCAAAAACATACAGATAGGGAATATAGATTGTGAGCTCCTTCGGGGACAGCGACGATAATGTGTGCAAACTGTAAAGCGCTGCTGAATATGTTAGCGCTATATAAAAATAAAGATTATTATTATTATTATAACTGCTCCTTCACACCAATCCCACTGCCACCCTCTGTTACCCTCCCTTCCTTTGAGGTCCACTCTGTGCGCATCTACTCCCCCTTCAACCTTCAACTAGCTGTCATTTACCAGCCACCACCTTCTTTGACCACTTCACCACCTGGCTACTTCATTTCCTTTCCACCGACATCCCCACTATCATCTTGGCGACTTCAACATCCCATTGACAGTTCTCTCTTAGCTGCCATGAAACTTCTATCTCTCACTTCCTCCTTCAAGCCTCACTCAATGGTCTTCTGCAGCCACTCACAAAGATGGCCACACACTAGACCTCATCTTCACCCGCCTCTGCTCCCTATCTAACCTCCCTAACTCACCTCTTCCTCTTTCTGACCACAACCTACTTACATTCTCTTCCCTCTCCTCTTTAGGTCCACAATCCCCACCCCACAAACTTGCACACCCTCGAACAAACCTTAAACATCTCGAGATCTACACTCACTGTGTGAATCCCTCCTCCCTCTTACAGACATAAGTTCCCTACACAACGCGAATGCCGCTGCCGCTCTATATAACACCACAATAGCTGCAGCTCTGGAATCCGTCACCCCTTTCACACATACCAAAGCTCGCAAAATCAACAGACACTGGCACAACAGCCTGACCAAAGAACTGAGGCAAGCTTCCAGGGCTGCTGAGCAGAGATGGAAAAGATCCCACTCCAGTGAGGACTTCATCACATTCAAACAGTCCCTCACTACTTCAAAACCACACTCTCTGCAGCGAAACAAACCTACTTCTCATCTCTCATATTCTCCCTGTCTCACAACCCTAAACAGTTATTCAAAACCTTCAATTCTCTCCTCCGCCCCCCAGCACCTCCTCCCTCCCCCCTCATCTCAGCTGAAGACTTTGCCTCATTTTTCAAGGAGAAGATTGATAACATCAGACACAGTTTTGGTCAACAACCCCCAGAGCCCTTCCTCCTAACTGCCCTGCACTCCTCCTCCAAAACCAACTTCTCCACCATTACAGAAGATTGACTCTCCACCCTACTCTCAAGATCACATCTCACTACCTGTGCACTTGACCCAATCCCATTCCACTTCATCCCAAACCTCACCACAGTCTTCATCCCAACCCTAACCCATCTCTTCAACCTATCACTAACAACTGGTGTCTTCCCCTCAAGCTTTAAACATGCCTCAATCACACCTATCCTCAAAAATCCCTCTCTTGACCCATCCTCTGTATCTAGCTATCGCCCTATATCAGTTCTTCCCTATGCCTCAAAACTACTGGAACAACACGTCCATCTTGAACTGTCCTCCCACCTCTCTTCTTGCTCCCTCCTCGACCACCTACAATCTGGCTTACGGCCACACCACTGAAACTGCCCTAACTAAGGTCACCAATGACCTATTATCTGCCAAGGCCAAGCGACACTACTCTGTCCTCCTCCTCCTGGACCTGTCCTCTGCCTTTGACACAGTGGACCACTCCCTATTACTACAGACCCTCTCATCTCTTGGTATCACAGACTTGGCCTTATCTTGGATCGCATCATACCTAACAGACAGGACATTCAGCATCTCCCACTCACACACCACCTCCTCACCGCACCCTCTATCTGTCGGAGTCCCGCAAGGTACAGTCCTAGGGCCCCTGCTCTTCTCCATCTACACCTTCGGCCTCAGACAGCTCATAGAATGTCACAGCTTTGAATATCACCTCTATGCTGATGACACACAGATCTACATCTCTGGACCAGATATCACCTCCCTACTAAACAGAATCCCTTAATGTCTGTCCGCTATTTCATCCTTCTCCGCTAGATTCCTAAAACTTAATATGGACAAAACAGAATTCATCATCTTTCCCCCATCTCACACAACCCCTCCAATGGACCTATCAATTAATGTAAATGACTGCCCACTCTCCCCAGTCCCACAAGCTCGCTGCCTCAGGGTTATTCTTGACACTGATCTCTCTTTCAAGCCACATATCCAAGCCCTCTTCACCTCCTGCCGACTTCAACTCAAAAATATCTCACGGATCCGTACATTCCTCAACCAAGAATCTTCAAAAACCCTAGTCTATGCCCTCATCATCTCCCGCCTCGACTACTGCAACCTCTTGCTCTGTGGCCTCCCCTCCAACACTCTCGCACCCCTCCAATCTATTCTAAACTCTACTGCCCGACTAATCCACTGTCCCCCGCTATTCCCCAGCCTCTCCCCTCTGTCAATCCCTGCACTGGCTCCCCATTACACAAAGACTCCAGTTCAAAACCCTAATCATGACATACAAAGCCATCCACAACCTGTGTCCTCCATACATCTGTGACCTCGTCTCCCGGTACCTACCTACACGCAACCTCCGATCCTCATAGGATCGCCTCCTCTCCTCCCCTCTTATCTCCTCTACCCACAATCGCATACAAGATTTCTCCCACGCATCCCCCCTACTCTGGAACTCTCTACCACAACATATTAGACTCTCACCTACCATGGAAACCTTCAAAAAGAACCTGAAGACCTACCTCTTCCGACAAGCCTACAACCTGCAGTAACCACCGATCCACCAAACCGCTGCACGACCAGCTCTACCCTCACCTACTGTATCCTCACCCATCCCTTGTAGATTGTGAGCCCTCGCGGGCATGGTCCTCTCTCCTCCTGTACCAGTCGTAACTTGTATTGTCTAATATTACTGTACTTGTATTTATTATGTATACCCCACCTCACATGTAAAGCGCCATGGAATAAACGGCACTATAATAATAAATAATAATAATGTAACATACATGCAAATGTAGTATGACATTTCCAAGTGGATCATTAATAGCACTGATGTAATAGACAAGAAAATGCAAACTGGAGACAGGCTTGAAGAGATCTGTTATCTTGTTGCAGAGGCCAGATTTACTATAAGTTGGTAACTTGCTGAGAGGTTGGTTGGGAAAACATCCAAGTAAACTGGACGGAGCTTGGAAATATCTTTGGATGTGGCTTTGAAGTCAGGAATAGCAGAGATGATGACTGACACCTGGCTAAAGCGGAACATAGTGAAGTAACAGCAAACTCTTGACTTTCTTAAGGCTACTGAAGCAATGCTACAGGCTGCCTTAAGGGAACCTGTCACCCACCCAGGGCCTTTTTAAGTAAAAGAGCCACCTTCAGCAGCACTAAGGCTGCATTCTGTGAAGGTGGCTCTTATGTTTCTGATCGCTAAGAATGTTGAAATAGACCTCTCAGCAAGTTACCAGCTATAGTAAATCTGGCCTCTACAATCAAGATAACAGATCTCTTCAAGCCTGTCTATGTTACATTGCTATGTGTTATGTTTTGGTAGCTGAGGAGAATAAGCAAAAACGGCAATACACCAGAGAGGCTGGAACCTATTGGATTGCAGTAACCTGAACTAACCACACAACTAGAGGTAGCCGTGGAGCGTTCCTACGTTGGTCCTAGACGCCTCGTCACAGCCTGAGAGATAACTACACCTAAAGGCAGAAAGAGGAAAGCTATCTGCACCGGAGCAGATCCCCAAAGAAAACAGGAAGCCCCCAAACATGTAATGGCGGTTAGACAAGAAGAAGCACGGACAGAGACAGAAAATAGAATGAGCAAACGCTGGGGCCCAAACTGCCTGGACAGAAAATGATAGGAAGGATACTTACTGCAATCCAAAAAAAACCCTAAAAAAAGCCAACGCTACTAATTGCAAAAACACCTGAGATCACACGACCTCTACCACCTAAATTAGTTCTCTGGTGTAACAAAACTAAGCTGCAGCCACAGAAAAAAAACTGGAAAAGGCAAATGAACAAACAACAGTGGCTCCAGAGGAACCAAGAGGCGCCCAAGCCCCCCGAGGAGGGGAACCTGGCCAACCTCACAAAAATGCAGAGAAATATGCAAATGGCAAGCACAAAAACAAAAAACAGAAAATATCTTATCTGAGAGCAGGAGAAGAGGCAAGACTCAGCAAGCTTCCACGTGAACCAGGAAACAACGTTGAGACAAGAACAATTGATCACCGGCAACCATGATGGGGGGAAACCTCCCTTATATCCAACCAGTCCGTGATTCCTGATTGCCAATCCTCATTGAATGGTTCAGTACCGTTTGTAACCACCAGAGGGAGCTTCTGCTTAGAATTCATTTCTAAAACAATCATAACAGTACCCCCCCCCCTTGAGGAGGGGTCACCGAACCCTCATTTGTGCAACCAGGTCGGTCAGGATGAGCTCTGTGATACGCACGGTCTCCTAGCATGGATGTCCGAAGCAAACACC
This sequence comes from Oophaga sylvatica, assembly GCA_033576555.1. Taxonomy (NCBI): domain Eukaryota; kingdom Metazoa; phylum Chordata; class Amphibia; order Anura; family Dendrobatidae; genus Oophaga; species Oophaga sylvatica. The sequence continues at coordinate 24,600 of JARQOD010005707.1, forward strand.
CAAGAATTGTCCTCCTGACCATAACCTCTCCACTTAACCAAATACTGGAGTTTGCGTCTACAAAAACGAGAATCCAATATTTTTTCAACCACATACTCCAGATTGCCCTCAACCAAAACAAGGTCAGGGGGCGCAGCCATAGGAACCACTGGCTCGACAAACCTCTTCAATAAGGACTTGTGGAACACGTTATGGATCTTAAATGTCCCTGGAAGAAGTAAACGAAAGGAAACAGGATTAAGAATCTCCATGATCTTATAAGGTCCAATGAACCTAGGCTTAAACTTAGGAGATGCAACTCTCATAGGGATATTTCTTGAGGACAACCAGACCAAGTCCCCCACTTTAAACCAAGGACCATCAGTCCTATGCCGGTTGGCAAACCGCTGGGCCTTCTCCTGAGAGAGGGACAACCTCTCCACTACCTGGTCCCAAATCTGCTGCATACGCTCCACAACAGAGTCAACACCCGGACAGACAGAAGCCTCCGTCTGTCCCGAAGAAAATCGAGGGTGAAACCCAAAATTGCAGAAAAATGGAGACATCAAAGTGGCAGAGCTTGCCCTATTATTAAGAGCAAACTCAGCCAAAGGCAAAAAAGAGACCCAGTCATCTTGATCAGCAGACATAAAGCATCTCACATAAGTCTCCAATGTCTAGTTTGTTCTCTCAGTTTGTCCATTGGTCTGAGGATAAAAAGCAGAGGAGAAAGACAATTGAACACCAAGTTTAGAAACAAACTGGACTCCTCCCTCTGTCAGACACAATGTTCTCAGGAATGCCGTGTAACCGAACCACGTGCTGAAGGAACAAAGGCACCAATTCGAAGGAGGAAGGTAACTTAGGTAATGGCACAAGATCTATCATCTTGGAAAACCTATCACAAATCACCCAGATAACGGTCATTCTCTGAGAAACAGGGAGGTCGGAAATAAAATCCATAGAGATATGGGTCCATGGCCTCTTGGGCACAGGTAATGGCATTAACAAACCACTAGAGCGAGAGCAAGGCTTGGAGCGAGAGCAAGTCCCACAGGACTGCACAAATTCCCTGACATCGCGAGACAAAGTAGGCCACCAAAAGGACCGACTCACCAAGTCTCTGGTACCAAAAATCCCGGGATGACCAGCCAACGCGGAACAATGAATCTCAGACATCACACTCTTCTTCCACTGGTCTGGGACAAACAATTTCCCAATAGGGCAGCGCTCAGGTTTATCCTCCTGACACCCTTCCAGAGCCAGTCTCAAATTGGGCGAGATGGCGGAAAGAACTACACCCTCTGTCAAAATAACAGTAGGATCAGATAACTCAGGTGTGTCCGCAAAGAAACTCCTCGAAAGGGCATCCGCCTTAACATTCTTAGTGCCAGGAAGAAAAGAAACCACAAAATTAAAACATGTGAAAAACAAGGCCCACCTGGCCTGTCTAGGATTAAGTCGCTTGGCTGATTTGAGATAAACCAAATTCTTATGGTCCGTGAGGACCACCACCTGATGTTTGGCTCCTTCCAGCCAATGTCTCCACTCTTCAAAGGCCCACTTCATGGCCAATAACTCCCGATTACCCACGTCATAATTACGTTCAGTTGGAGAAAATTTTCGAGAGAAAAAGGCACAAGGGTTACTTTTAGAGGTCTCTGGATCTCTTTGGGACAAAACGGCACCAGCCCCAATTTCAGAGGCATCAACCTCCACCTGAAACAGTAGAGAAAAATCAGGCTGCCGTAGAACAGGAGCAGAAGTGAATCTCTGCTTAAGTTCCTGAAACGCAGAGACTGCCTCAGGAGGCCAATTCACCACATCAGAACCCTTTTTGGTCAAATCAGTCAATGGTTTAACAATACCGGAGAAATTACCAATAAATTTACGATAAAAATTGGCAAAACCCAAAAATCTCTGAAGAGTCTTTAATGAAGTAGGTTGGACCCAATGACAGATGGCCTGAACCTTGACCGGGTCCATTTCAATAACATATGGAGACAAAATGAATCCCAGAAATGAGACCTTCTCTACGCCAAAAAGACACTTTGATCCCTTCACATACAGTGCATTCTCTCTCAAAATCTGGAACACAGTCCGAACATGTTTCACATGAGAGTCCCAGTCATTGGAAAAATCAAGATATCATCCAAATATACAATCAGAAATTTATCCACAAAATCCTTGAAAATATCATTCATTAAGGATTGGAAGGCGGAAAGAGCATTAGTGAGCCCAAAGGGCATCACTAGGTACTCAAAATGCCCCTCTGGGGTATTAAACGCCGTCTTCCATTCATCCCTGTGCTTAATGCGAATAAGGTTATACGCCCCCCTGAGGTCAAGCTTGGTAAACCAAGTAGCACTTTTCACCGTGGAAAAAAGGTCAGAAATCAAGGGTAACGGATATTGATATTTCACAGTGATATTGTTCAAGAGACGATAATCAATACACGGCCTTAATGAACCATCCTTTTTGGCCACAAAGAAAAAACCGGCACCCAAGGGTGAAGAAGATGGTCTGATATGACCCTTCTCCAATGACTCCTTGATATAAGATCGCATAGCATCGTGTTCAGGTACAGACAAGTTAAAAAGGCGACCTTTAGGAAATTTACCACCAGGCACTAATTCAATAGCGCAATCATAGCTCCTGTGAGGGGGCAAGGATGCAGATTTACTTTCACTAAATACATCCGAAAAATCAGTCAAAAAGTCAGGAACATCCTGAGACTGGGGAGAGGCAGAAAAAACAGGCGTGTTGGCATTAACACATTGGCAGCCCCAACTGGTCACAGACACAGATTTCCAATCCAAAACAGGATTATGAGACTGTAACCAAGGGAAACCTAGTACAATAATGTCATGCAGATTATACAGCACCAGAAATTTGCAACTCTCCTGATGATCTGGTTCAACTCTCATTATCGCCTGAGTGGAAAACTGGGGTTTATTCTCCGCCAAAGGGGTAGAATCAATGCCCAGTAGGGTTAATAGACTTCCGCAGGGGTATCATGGGAAACCCACAACGTTTGGTAAAGTCAAAATCCATCAGGTTAATAGCTGCTCCTGAATCAACAAAAGCCTGAGCAGAAAATGTGGACAGGGAGCAAATCAGGGTAACAGTCAACAGAAATTTAGTCTGAACACTACCCAAGACAACTGAGCGTGCAAAACGTCTTCCTCTCTTAGGGCAGACTGAAACAGCATGAGAGGCGTCACCACAGTAGAAACATAACCCATTGCGCTTTCGAAACTCATGACGCTGTGCCCCAGAAGTCACTCTTTCACACTGCATGGGCTCAGAAGCTGGCTCACTATCTCACGCATACCTCTGCGCTCACGCAAACGTCTGTCAATTTGAATAGCCAATGACATAGAATCATTGAGACCAGAGGGAGCAGGGAATCCCACCATAACATCCTTTACATTCTCTGACAGCCCCTTTCGAAAAAGGGCTGCCAAAACATCATCATTCCATTTGGTCAGGACTGCCCACTTTTGGAATTTCTGACAGTACAACTCAGCGTCTTCAAGACCCTGATTTAATGCCAACAAGGTTTTTTCAGCTTGATCAGTGACATTAGGTTCATCGTACAATAACCCCAGAGCCAAAAAAAAATACATCAATATCATTCAAAATAGGATCCCCAGATGTCAGGGAAAAAGCCCAATCCTGAGGGTCGCCGCACAGGAGAGAGATGACAATTTGAACCTGCTGTGCTGCATTCCCTTAGGCTTTAAGGCAAAAAACAACTTACAGTTATTTTTGAAATTCAGAACCTCAGTGGCAAGCTGATCCACACGGCCAGACAACTGTGCAAGCTCCATTGAGAGAAAAAAAATCCTCCTTAGCAGCCAGAGAAAAAGAGAGAAAAAAAATGCAACAAACAGGAAAAAAAAAAAAATCTCTGACAACTTTTTTTTTTTTCACACTATTTTTCCCTTCTGTGAGTACCATATAATTTTCAGTTTGGGCCGGTGATACTGTTATGTTTTGGTAGCTGAGGAGAATAAGCAAAAATGGCAATACACCAGAGAGGCTGGAACCTATTGGATTGCAGTAACCTGAACTAACCACACAACTAGAGGTAGCCGTGGAGCGTTCCTACGTTGATCCTAGATGCCTCGTCACAGCCTGAGAGATGACTACACCTAAAGGCAGAAAGATGAAAGCTATCTGCCCCGGAGCAGATCCCCAAAGAAAATAGGAAGCCCCCAAACATGTATTGGCGGTTAGACAAGAAGAAGCACGGACACAGACAGAAAAAAGAATGAGCAAACGCTGGAGCCCAATCTGTCTAGACAGAAAAGTACAGGAAAGGATACTCATTGCAATCCAACAAAAAACCCTAAAAAATACCAACTCTTCTGATTGCAAAAACACCTGAGATCACACGATCTCTACCACCTAAATCAGATCTCTGGTGTAACAAAACTAAGCCGCAGCCACTGAAAAAACAGGAAAAAGCAAATGAACAAATAACAGTGGCTTCAGATAAACTGAGAGGAGCATAAGCCCCCGGAGGGGACCTGGCTGACCTCCACAGAAGTGCAGGAAACAATGCAAAAAGCAAGCACAAAAATAAAAGCAGAAAATATCTTATCTGATAGCAGAAGATGCAGGCAAGACTCAGCAAACTTCCAAATGAACCAGGAACCACAATTGAGACAAGAACAATTGATCACCGGCAATCATCATGGGAGGGAACCTCCCTTATATCAGACCAGTCAGTGAACCCAGATTGCCATTCCTAGCTGAAAGGTTCAGTACTGTCAGTAACCACCAGAGGGAGCCTCTGCTCAGAAACCATCTCTAGCACATTCATAACAGCTATGTTACAATCTATGTTGCATTGCTGCTACTAACCATAGTTCTGCTTTAAGATATGAGACTGCATTTTCTTATTGATGACATCACTACTATTAACTATTGGTCTACTGGAAGATTCTAAAATGTATTTACTTCTGGGTTTCTTGTGTATTGAACCAGTGCCTTGCTGGAACATACCAGACTGCTTTCCTGTGGTATGGTTTTTAGCGCATTTCAACTTCTGCATAGATCCTGCATGTGTCCCGTCATATCTATTCACATCAGCAAGCATATCTAATGGTATTTAGTTCATTTCAACTTCTACATAGATCCTGAATGTGTCCAGTCATCTCTATTCATGTTAGCCAGCATATGTAATAGTATTAAGCTTATTCATCTTACTTTGCTTGTCCCTTAATGCTGTGAGGTCATGTAACTTTTTTCAAAGAAGGTAGTTAATACACGTTTGTGGGGTCTGGTTGTGCTTCTATGGGGGTCAATGCACGGTTGTGGGGTCTGGTTGTGCCCTGGGGGGTTAATGCATGGTTGTGGGGTCTGGTTGTGCCCCAGGAGGTAGTTAATGCACGGTTGTGGGGTCTGGTTGGGTTCCCGTGGGGTTAATGCATGCTTGTGGGGTCTGGTTGTTCTCCTAGGGGGGTAAATGCACTGATGTGGGGTCAAATTGTGCCCCGGTGGGGTTAATGCATAATTGTGGGGTCTGGTTGGGTTCCTTGGGGGTTAATGCATGCTTGTGGTGTCTGGTTGTGCCCAGTGGGGGTTAATGCACGGTTGTGGGGTCTCGTTGTGCCCCAGTGGGGGTTAATGCATGGTTGTGGTGTCGGGTTGTGCCCCTGGGGGGTTAATGCACGCGTGTGGGTTCGGTTCTGGTTGGGCTCCGGGGGGGGTTAACGCACGGTTGGGGTCTGGTTGGGTTTCCGGGGTAGTTTATGCACAGTTATGTTGTCTGAGTGGCTTGGCGACTTGATGCTGGGTGAAGGGTATCTTGTTGGAGGCCTGTGCTCGGGGAGGGCCCGTCTGCATCTGTTGTGACTTGAAGGGGGGATTGTTTTTGTGTTAGGTGCTCGACTGGTAGGGGTTTATGGTTGGGGTAGAGGTGCCATCTGGTGAGGTTTATGCTTGGGGGAGGTGCCGATTCGTGGGGGTTTATGCTTGGGGGAAGGGGTTTCCAATGGGGGTTTATGCTTGGGGTAGAAGTCCGATGGGGGTTTATGCTGGGAGAGCTGGACATCCGATGGTGCTTATGGGGGGGGTGGCCGTCCAATGGGGGTTTATGCTAGGAGGTTGGATGTCCGATGGGGTTTATGCTGAAGGGGTGGATGTCCGATGAGTGTTTATGCTGGGGGGAGTGGATGTCTAGGGTTTATGCTGGGGGGAGTGGATGTCAGATGAGGGTTTATGCTGAGGTAAGTGATTGTGTGATGAGGGTTTATGCTGGGGTGGTGGCTGTCAGATGAGGGTTTATGCTGGGGGGAGTGGATGTCCGATGAGGGTTTATGCAGGGAGGGAGTGGATATCCGATGAGGGTTTATGCAGGGGAGTGGATGTCCGATGAGGGTTTATTAGGGGGGGAGTGAATATCTGATTAGGGTTTATGCTTGGGTGGCGTCAGATGGGAGTAATGGGGGGGTGGACGTCTTATGGGGTCTTATGGGGTTTATGCTTGAGGGGTTGAGGGGGGGGGTGGAGGTCCGATGAGGATTTATGCTGGGGGTTTATGCTTGGGAAGCGGGGTGGATGGTGTCCAATGGGAGTAATGCTTGGGTGGGTAGACATCTGATGGGGGGTTTATGCTTGGGTACGGGTGGGAGCGTCTGAGATTTATGCTTGGGGAGGGGGCATATGATGGGGATTCACCCATGGGAGGGAAGGGGGCGTCTGGGGATTTACTCTTGGGGAGGGGGCGTTGTGAGTGCTTTGTTGGGTTTATACTGTGGGGTCCACTGATTAGTGTGAGGTGGAGGTTTATGATTGGGGAGGTTATGCTGTGCGGCCCTCTGGTTGGCGTGTGGGGGTTTAATGCTTCATTGGGGCACACAAAAAAACATAGTTGTATGCTGCTTATTCTATGCAAAAAAAAATGTAGGTCTCCCCATCTCCCTGACCGCCCCCCCACACACACACACGTAGAGGATGTACACAACCAACTGGCATGAAGCTAATCTGTTTTAGCTTAGTGTCAGGAGGCAGGCACGGATCTGGACCGCCCAGGCCGGTTTCTGCCTTAGGGTACATACCCATTTGCGATAAAAAAAAGGTCCGCTTTCTGGATGGAAAAAAAGGTCCGAATATATGCAATTGTCATGCGATTGTCATGCGATTTGTATGCGATTTTTAATCGCACCATCAGTTTTCCTTCTGTATGCAATGCGATTTTAACATGACGTTTTACATAGAGCAATTCTCTCTATGTAAAAACTCATGTTAAAATCACATTGTAAAAAAAAAAAAACACAAAAAGCAAATAATTATATATATATATATATATGTATATATATATATATACATATATATAATATATATATAGGTCATACACTTCTACATAGTATAATAGCCGCTAATTCAATTGCCGGCTTTAGTGAAATTACAGAACCCGACATGAAATGACACATGGTTTACATACAGTTAACCATGTCATTTCATGTAGTTTGATATATGGTTTTCACTAATAATTACATGAGTGTATGTGTGCAAAATTTCAGACAGGTAGGGGTTAATTAAAGGTGTAAATTCGTGGGCTCCCGCGCTATTTTCTCCACCAGACAGGCAAAGCCAGCGAGTGGGGACAGATAATAATAGCCTAGGGAGGGTGCATTTATTTTGTGTCCCCCCGGCTACTAACATCTGCCCCCAGCCACCCCAGAAAAGGCAAATCTATAATTAGATGCGCCCTTTCTAGCACTTAGCCCGTCTATTCCTATTGCCCTGTATCGGTGGCTAATGGGTTAATAATGGGTTAAAGCCACCATGCTATTGGAAGGTGACTTTAAGCCAGGTTAATAATTGAGTTGTCAATTAGACAACTATCAATTATTAATCCTATTGTATGAAATAAAAATAAAACACACACACTTTAATTAAAAATAATTTTAATGAAATAAACACACAGTTTTTGACCATCTTTTATTTTACTGGCATTCCTTAGATTCCCTTGTTCTCCTGTAATAAAAAAATAAAGCAACATTATTCTTACCTATCCGGTGCTCAGTCAGGTCCAACGCTGTAATGCTTCACAAAGGGTTAACTGGTTTACAGCAAGCAGCGCAGTTAATGCTGGCTGCTCAGCTGTAAGCCCCTGAATGAATGAGCTCCTCTCCCAGCTGTCAGGAGAGGAAGTGATTAGTGTGGGAAGCTTAACTGATTGCTTCCCAGGCTAATCAGTTCAGGTCAGCCGGGGACTCCCTCTGACGTCACTGATGCTGTGCGGTGCCCCGGCTGACCTGAACTGATTAGCCTGGGAAGCAATCAACTATAAATATATATATATATATGTGTCACAATGACATGTATATATATATATATATGTATTCTATGTGTGTATATCTAGTGTTTTGTGAGCTGTCAGTGTGATTTTACAGTAGCCGGGGATGAATTGCCGGCTTTTCAAAGGACACCGCTGCGTATAAATCGGACAGCACTCGCATGGTGCGAGCACTGTCCGATTATTTCTCGCACCCATTGACTTGTATTGGCGAGTCTCATCCGAGAATTGCAGCAAATCGCAGCATGCAGCGATTTTTTTCTCAGTCCGATTTCGCAAATGAGATGTCACCTATTAAATAACATTGGTCCGAGTACAATCCGATTTTTAATCGGATTGCACTCGTCCGTTTTTCTCTCCAGTGAGTATTGTGAGACAGTGAGGGTATGTGTGTTGAATGGGGTGTACATTTCACCTAGGTACTTTGCTGACGGGTATAGGGGAATGTATGGCTTTGTAAGCCTAGTGGTAGAGAAAGGTCACTACACCTTACATTCATTGCACACTTGCAGCTCAGGCCTGAAATCACTCAGGTGTTGATTAGGAGACTAGAAGTAGGTGTGTTGGAATACAGACAGAGAGCTAGTTTGGTCTGGACACAGGAAGGTGTCCTGGCACAAGGAACAGTCTCCAAGAGTGTTAGAGCTGGCTTAGTCTGGACACACAGGAAGGTGTCCCGGCACAAGAAGCAGTCTCAAAGTGTTAGATCTGGCTTAGTCTGGACACAGGAAGGTGTCCCGGCACAAGAAGCAGTCTCAAAGTATTAGAGCTGGCTTAGTCTGGACACAGGAAGGTGTCCCGGCGCAGGAAGCAGTCTCCAGGAGTTTGAGCTATCTCAGTCTGGGTGCAGGAAGGACCCCGGACATAGGAGTAGTCTCAGTGCGAATCCGTGTGAAGAGCGGCTGATTAGGAGTGGATCTCTCTCAAGTCTGGACGCTGAAGGGGCCTTCAGACACAAGGAGGAGTATCTGGGAAACTCCATACTGGTAACATATATTATATGTGTTGTTTTGGGCACAGACTGGTAGAGTCTGGACCCGGATAAATAGGGAAATCGATGTATGTGTAGTTAGTGGCTAGACAAGCCTAGGTTTTCTGTTTATGCTTTATTTTTTATCTGTTTGCTGTGGACTTTAATAAAGCTGGTTGCGGCCAGTTTTAAACCAGAACTGCTGTCTGAATGAACTGTTTTCGTGCCATTCTGTCTACCCAGACAGCGATCTCAGAGCTAAATCCCCTGAAAATGTTACAATTGGCGGAGAATGCTGGGGCAACGCAGTGGCTGATACAGTTAGTGCTGGAGTGTGCATGCAGCACGGTGGCTTACAGACAGCAATAAAGGTGAAGTCTGTTGAAATAGCAGCAGAGAGAAAAAAAAAAAAAGTGTGTCAGCAGAAACGTCTGTTTGGAGCAGTTCTTAAAGAGACAGGAGCCCTAATAGACTTTGCAAAGAAAAAAAAAAAAAGTGTCTGCACAGCAGAGCTGAATTTTCTATGGAAAAGACTGTAGAGTGTGTATGTCTTGAGTGAAGACTGCCGTTGTTGAGACAGAGAAGTCTGACAGCATGGATGACGAGTGTGGATACAAGCATCTTGCTGTGACTCAGTGGGGTCACGAAGGCATCTTGCTGTGACTCGGTGGGGGTTACGAAGATTGTCGTTGCACTCAAATCCGGTTTTCAGCTGCAACTCGGCGGGGTTGTGAAGATTGTCGTCGCACTCAAATCCAGTTTTGCTGTGGCTCGGCGGGGCCACGAAGATTTTTTCAAGGGAAAGCGGTGAAGTTCTGGTGTGAACAGTGCTCCGCGATGGCTGTGAACGGAGCAGCGAATGGGTCTGACAAGTCGGACCGCATATTTGAGAAATGTCTACTGGACATGCAACTGGACATGGTGCGGGAGCTATGGGCACCGTATGGAATGGCGGCAGTGGACCATTCTATGGACTCTCCGGGGGTGCCAGTGTTGTCACGGAGTGCCCGGGGAGGTGGTAAGAGATGTTGTGAACTGAGTCCTAAGACTACTGCTGATTTTTTGTGTAAAAATTACCCTGCCGGTGTGGTTGTTTAAAAGGGGGCGGAGTCTAAAAAAGGGGCGGATTTTCACAAGAGTATAGAGTGTGGAAAACTGAAAATTGTTACTGGTGGTGGGTTGGTACCTCCTAAAAATGACAATGTGACCGTTGATAACGGGGTAGCTCCAGTAGAAGGGGGTGACGTCAAAGTGGGAGGTGACCTGTTAGTCCACAACACCATGGGGAGTGACACAGACCCCGTAGCTGACTGGGACACTATGAAAGTAAAAAGTGAGTTCAGTCAGGAGAGGCTAGACGAGGGAAGAGAGTCCTCCTCTCGTCGTAGACGGCGCAAGGGCCACAAAAAAGTTGTTCCGGTAGTACTCGCTGAAAATGAAAATGAAGAGAATGTAGTACTGTCTGCCTATGCTTCAAGTGTGGATTCTCCTTTAGAGGTAGAAAAGGAGGGGGCCAGTCATGGCCAAGAGCTGGAACCTATTCGGCTGCAGTATCAGAGTGACATGCTGCAATTATGTGAAAACCTGGAGGACGTGTCCTCAGACCAGCGAGATCTAAAAGGAAGCAACGAGGAAGTTACCCTGTGGCAGAATATGTTCTTTGCCATTAAAGAGGACCGCCGCAAAATCAAGGAAGAGGTTTTGCAGTTGAAGCGTGAGAAGGAGGCGCTGCAGGATGGAGTTTCTGGAAGTGAACAAATCCTAGAACGACTGCGCGAACAGCTCAACCAGGAGCTGTGTGACTCCAAGAAGGAGTGTGATGAACGCAGTAGGGAACTGCAACAGATGAAGAAAGAGTATGTGGATCTCCTCAGGGTCAAAGAAAAACTAGAAGAGGATAAGATGGATGCAGAGCAAATGCGCCAGGTGGTTGAGACCACTCTGCAGGACACCCGTGATGAAAATGGTGATCTGCGCAGAAAGACCCTAGGTCTAGAAGCTCAGGTGAAGGAGCTACAGATGTCCTGTGGTACTCTCCAGAAGGTGGAGATGCGCCTTAAGGAAAAGCTCAGCCAAATGGAAGCTGAGCGGGAAAAGATGAAGGAGTCCATCAGAGAAGCTACAGACCAGGGCCAGGAGTTGGCCACTGGAGATGAGAGGCGTAAAGCAGATACTTCCTCAAGTGATGTGAGTTCAGTTGATTCGGTGGATGTCGGAGCCGAGATCAAGGAGCTCAAGGAGTGGTTACAAGCCCAGTGGACGCAAGAGAAGCTTCAGAGACGGGCAGCTGAGAGGCGAATGGCGGAACTAGAAGAAGAAGTTCTCAGGCTTAAAAGTCGCCTGATACAGTGTCCCTCGGTGAACAAGGCCTCCTTGGAGAAAAAAAAGGGCAAACACGTTGCACTCGCTCCCTTTTGCCAGGAGAAAATAGACCTGAGGAGAGCTAAGAGGGTGGTAACGGAAGATAAATGTGAAATGGAAGTGGTCTGGACGGAAATGCACGAAATTGTAGCTGTGAGTCAGCTCAGAAGAAGTGTAAAGGGGGAAGAAGCTGAAAGTCAGTTGTCCCTGAACCCTGAGCTGATTGATCGTCTGGAAACCACTGGTGAGACAGAAGCATGTCGGTACAAGTGCCTCGTAGATGTACCTGAGGACTTGAGAGAAGAATGCACCCGTGAGTCTGTGCATGAAGCGTTTAGGAAGGCCGTGGGAGCCTGTAAGGTGTATTCGACCTCAGGAGCTAAACAGCTGGTGGTCTTGTCCACGACCGAAGTTACAGTGAAGAGGGTGGCAATCCTAAGTGATATGCACTGGCGATGTATTCGCACAAAGCGGTTTCTCCGGTTAAAGACAGAACAAACCGTTAGACAACTAAAGCTTATGAGAAAAGCTCACAGTCTACAGGAAGAGGTCATCCGGGTGCCTCATGTTCTGGTGAGAAAGCTGATTGGGAGAAATGGCCGAGCCATGCAGATAATGGTGAAGAAGTCTGGTGTGGTGAAAGTAAGCAGTCCACGTGATCGTCGGGACTGGATACCAGATGAAGACGGCATGGTGTCATTCTACGCTATAGGAACGGAAGAAAGTCTTGAATATGTGCGCATGCTGGTGGCGTACCGTGTGACCTACCTGCGAGAGGTAGAACAATTGAATCTCGCTAGACAGCGAGTAGATAGACAGCATCATCTGAGCAGCAGAAGATGGCAGCCGTCTAAGAATAGTGAGACCCGATAGAAAAAGGGCCCCCTAAATAACAGAACAGCTAAGGCTGAAGTTAGGGACCTTACAACATGTACTGAGGGTAGTGGGCGTGGGTTTAGAGGTAGTGAGACCTCCAGTAACTCAGGTTTGAGAGGCCCATACAGATGACCCGATAGAGTACGGGACAGTACGAAGTCTAACCGGACCTTAGATACCCAGGCAAGACCTGACAAGGTTACGATTGACCGCTGGGAGCGAAGGGGAGACCTGACAAGGTTACGACCCAGAAAAGTGACTGGACGAAGTCTGTGACAATGACAGACGGTAGGTCACTAAGGAATGAGCGAATGTCATTGACTAATGTTCCGGGGGGCTGAACAGAGCAATGGACAAGTACATGGTCTCTGTGTGAACTGTGGGTTGAGGTGATTGGATATATTATGTGTTCAACCCCACAAGCTTAAACTGATGATAATGATGATGATATCATAATGATGATGATAATGATGATGATGCTAATCATAATAGTGATGAAGTTAATGAGGGCCATGACTGGTCCAGAGTTCACTGTCTCTGTTGGATTGTTGACCAGCCCTCCGGTCTGGATGACCAGCCCTCCGGTCTGGAGAAGAGGGAGGGGATATGTGAGACAGTGAGGGTATGTGTGTTGAATGGGGTGTACATTTCACCTAGGTACTTTGCTGACGGGTATAGGGGAATGTATGGCTTTGTAAGCCTAGTGGTAGAGAAAGGTCACTACACCTTACATTCATTGCACACTTGCAGCTCAGGCCTGAAATCACTCAGGTGTTGATTAGGAGACTAGAAGTAGGTGTGTTGGAATACAGACAGAGAGCTAGTTTGGTCTGGACGCAGGAAGGTGTCCTGGCACAAGGAACAGTCTCCAAGAGTGTTAGAGCTGGCTTAGTCTGGACACAGGAAGGTGTCCCGGCACAAGAAGCAGTCTCAAAGTATTAGAGCTGGCTTAGTCTGGACACAGGAAGGTGTCCCGGCGCAGGAAGCAGTCTCCAGGAGTTTGAGCTATCTCAGTCTGGGTGCAGGAAGGACCCCGGACATAGGAGTAGTCTCAGTGCGAATCCGTGTGAAGAGCGGCTGATTAGGAGTGGATCTCTCTCAAGTCTGGACGCTGAAGGGGCCTTCAGACACAAGGAGGAGTATTGCTGGGAAACTCCATACTGGTAACATATATTATATGTGTTGTTTTGGGCACAGACTGGTAGAGTCTGGACCCGGATAAATAGGGAAATCGATGTATGTGTAGTTAGTGGCTAGACAAGCCTAGGTTTTCTGTTTATGCTTTATTTTTTATCTGTTTGCTGTGGACTTTAATAAAGCTGGTTGCGGCCAGTTTTAAACCAGAACTGCTGTCTGAATGAACTGTTTTCGTGCCATTCTGTCTACCCAGACAGCGATCTCAGAGCTAAATCCCCTGAAAATGTTACAGTATGTACCCTTAGGTTTTGTTTTTTATTAATGATTTCCCTTTTTCTTTTCAGATATGGCTTTTGAGGGCAACAGAGTGGAATTTTCACTCTGATCTCCCACCTAGAATTATGTCACTACCATATCATCTGTGGTCTACGAGGCAGGGCCCCAACACATCGAGTGTTTGGGGTTCTGCGAGCTCACGGCCATCATCTGCAAAAGAGGTAAAAATAAAAGAACAATATTCCTCACCTTTCTGCAGAGATGCTTTTAATCCATTTGTCCCACAATGGGTCTAGCTCTGCTACATCTAGGTGGCAAGCTGCATGGATGCATGATGCATCCATACAGCCTGTCATCCAGTAGACACTGAGCACCATGTGCTCAGTGTCTCCCTGTGAACTGCTATTTCCTCTCTGAGGGTACCGTGAGCGTGAGAAAGTTCTCCTGCTCGCGGTGCCGTCTGACAGGTCCTGCGAGTTCACAGCCAATGAACTCACTTCACCTATGTGACGTTGGCACGAGCGAATTTGGAAATCTTACCATGGCGCTCGTGTTAACATCAGAAAGGTGAAGTGAGTTCATTGGCTGTGAAGTGAGTTTATTGTCTGTGAACTCGCAGGACCTGTCAGACTGCATAGCAAGCAGGAGAACTTTCTCACGCTTGCGGTGCCCTCAGACAGGGAATTGCAGTTCACAGGCAGACACTGAGTGCTCGGTGCTCAGTGTCTACTGGATGACAAGCTCCATGGTCGCATCATGCAGCGTGCCATCTAGATGTAGCAGAGCTGGACCCTCCGTGGGACAAATGGATTAAAAGCATCTCTGCGGAAAGGTGAGGAATATTGTTTGTCTTTTTTTTACCTCTTTTGCAGATGACGAGGGCATTGGGGAATAAGCAAGGTCGTAAGTATGGTTTAATTAAGAATATTAAAGGCGTCTGTGTCATTTTTCCAATTAAAGGACTTTTTTCTGGGTGTCTGTGTTTTCTTACAATGTGATTATGGGGTTAGTAATGGGGGCGTTTTATTGACACCTTTCTATAACTAACCTCAGGGCTTGATGTCACCTGACAATACAAAGGTGGCATCAACCCCCCCAACTATCACCTCACTTGCCATCGCTACAGGCCAAGTGGGAAGAGCTAGTCTAAGTGCCAGAATTAGCATATCTTAGAGATGTGCCTTTTCTGGGGCGACTGAGAGATGATGTTTTTAGACTGGGGGGGCAGTGTCCATGGCCCCTTTCTAGGCTATTAATATCAGCCCCCAGTTGTCTGCCTAGTCTTTGCTGGTTATTAATTATAGAGAAACCCCAAGTCATTTTTTTTTTTGGTCCCCTATTTTAATAGCCAGTAAAGGCTAAGTATACAGATATGAGCTGATATTAATAACCTGGGAAGCTCCATGGGTATTACCCCCTTCCCAGGCTATAAACATCTGACCCCAGCCATTGGCTTTCCCTCTGCTGGTTACAAAAATTGTGCTGGAGCCCACACCGTTTTTTTCCGAAAAATCATTTATTAAATACATGTACAGTAAGCTGCATACACTGTACTAATTGTATTTGTGACAGACATCTACTGTATATATCTACCTATTCTATTTGTATTTACTGACTGACAAGTGGTGGATATCGCGTCCTGAGCGCATGACGGTGTGACGCAGCGCACTTCCTTCTCCTCTCCTTGAGGCTGGCTGCACATGCTGCCTTACAGTGACTGCCTATTTCCCATAAGTAGCATTGCCTTCTCCATAAGGGCACACATCAGGATTTGTCTACTGGTTCATCTTTCTGAGCAGTACAATTTATAGGTAGCTGATGAAGGTCATGTGACCGAAACGTTCCCTATTGTACTACATTATCTGGACACCATTAAAATTTCTCACAATTTTTGCAATCTACCTAAGTTGAGTGCGGAGTTGTTGTTTTATTGTATATGGCTTGGGCCCCTACTCCAGCACCATTTTGAGGTTGTGCACATGACTCTTCACCCTTACATGTCTGCTGCTAGAACTCTGTGTGGCATTGACCTGGTCTCTAATCTGAGCTGCTGTAAACCTGCGATTTCTGAGGCTGGTGACTCGGATAAACTTATCCTCAGAAGCAGAGGTGACTCTTGGTCTTCCTTTCCTGGGGTGGTCCTCATGTGAGCCAGTTTCTTTGTAGCTCTTGATGGATTTTTCAACTGCACTTGGGGACACTTTCAAAGTTTTCCCAATTTTTCAGACTGACCGACCTTCATTTCTTAACCCCTTCACCCCCAAGGGTGGTTTGCACGTTAATGACCGGGCCAATTTTTACAATTCTGACCACTGTCTCTTTATGAGGTTATAACTCTGGAACGCTTCAACGTATCTTCGCGATTCTGAGATTGTTTTCTCGTGACATATTGTACTTCACGTTAGAAGTAAAATTTCTTCGATATAACTTGCGTTTATTTTTGAAAAAAACGCAAATATGGCGAAAATTTTTAAAATTTTGCAATTTTCAAACTTTGAATTTTTATTCCCTTAAAACAGAGAAATATGTCGCACAAAATAGTTAATAAATAACATTTCCCACATGTCTACTTTACATCAGCACAATTTTGGAACCAAAATTTTTTTTTGTTAGGAAGTTATAAGGGTTAAAAGTTGACCAGCGATTTCTCATTTTTACAACAAAATTTACAAAGCCATTTTTTTTAGGGACCACCTCTCATTTGAAGTCACTTTGAAGGGTCTATATGGCAGAAAATACCCAAAAGTGACACCATTCTAAAAACTGCACCCCTCAAGGTACTCAAAACCACATTCAAGAAGATTATTAACCCTTCAGGTGCTTCACAGGAACTAAAGCAACGTGGAAGGAAAAAATGAATATTTAACTTTTTAGCCACAAAAATGATCTTTTACAAACTTTTTTTTTATTTTCACAAGGGTAAAAGGAGAAAATGGGCAGATAAGGTTGTTATGCAATTTCTCATGAGTACGCCAATACCCAATATGTGGGGGAAAACCACTGTTTGGGCACACGGCAGAGCTCGTAAGGGAAGGAGCGCCGTTTGACTTTTTCAAACTAAAATTGGCTGGAATTGAGATTGGACGCCATGTCGTGTTTGGAGAGCCCCTGATGCGCCTAAACAGTGGAAACCCCCACAAGTGACACCATTTTGGAAACTAGACCCCCTAAGGTACTTATCTAGATCTGTTGTGAGCACTTTGAACTCCCAAGTGTTTCACAAAAGCTTATAATGCCTGGGTGTGAAAAAAAAAAAAAAAATTTTCCACAAAAATGATTTTTTAGTCCCAAATTTTTGAATTTTCCCAAGGAAATTGGACCCCAAAAGTTGTTGTCCAATTTGTCCTGAGTACGCTGATACCCCATATGTGGGGGGGGGAACTGTTTGGGTGCACGGCAGGGCTTGGAAAGGAAGTAGTAACGTTTTGGAATGCAGACGTTGATGGGGGTCATGTTCCGTTTGCAGTGCCCCAGATGAGCCTAAACAGTGGAAACCCCCCACAAGTGACCCCATTTTGGAAACTATACCCCCTAAGGAACTTATCTAGATCTTTGGTGAGCACTTTGAACCCCCAAGTGCTTCACACAAGTTTATAATGCCCGGGCATGAAAATAAAAAATCCTATTTTTTTCCCACAAAAATTATATTTTAGTCACTAATTTTTTATTTTCTCAAGGGTAACAGGAGAAATTGGACCACATAAGTTGTTGTCCAATTTGTCCTGAGTACGCTGATACCCCATATGTGGGTGGGAACCACTGTTTGGGCGCACGGCAGAGCTCGGAATGGAAGGAGCACCATTTGACTTTTTCCAACCAAAATTGGCTGGAATTGAGATTGGATGCCATGTTGCATTTGGAGAGCCCCTGATGTGCCTAAACAGTGGAAACCCCCCACAAATGACCCCATTTTGGAAACTAGACCCCCTAAGGAACTTTTCTAGATCTTTGGTGAGCAATTTGAACCCCCAAGTGCTTCACACAAGTTTATAACGTAGAGCCGTAAAATTTAAAAATCATATTTTTTCCACAAAAATGATCTTTGCACCCCAATTTTTATTTTTCCAAGGGTAACAAGACTCCAAAAGTTATTGTGCAATTTGTCCTGAGTGCGCTGATACCCCATATGTGGGGGTAAACCACTGTTTGGGTGCATGGCAGAGTTTGGAAGGGAAGGAGCGCCGTCTGACTTTTTCAACGCAGAATTGGCTGGACGCCATGTCGTGTTTGGAGAGCTCCTGATCTGCCTAAACAGTGGAAACCCCCATAAATGACGCCATTTTGGAAACTAGACCCCTCAAGGAACTTATCTAGATGTGTGGTGAGAACTTTTAACCCCCAGGTGTTTCACTAAAGTTTATAACGTACAGCCGTAAAATAAAAAATCTTTTTTTTTTTTTACAAAAATGATTTTTTCGTCCCCAATATTTTATTTTCACAAGGGTAACAGAAGAAATTGGAACCCAAAAGTTGTTGTCCAATTTGTCCTGAGTACGCTGATACCCAATATGTGGGAGAAAACTACTGTATGGGCGCACGTCAGGGCTCGGAAGGGAAGTAGTGACGTTTTGGATTGCAGACTTTGATGGAATGGTCTGGGGCGTCATGTCACATTTGGAGAGCCCCTGATGCACCTATACAGTGGAAACCCCCCACAAGTGACCCCATTTTGGCAAATAGACCCCACAAGGAACTTATCTAGATGTGTGGTGAGCACTTTGAACCCGAAGTGCTTCACAGAAGATTATAACGTACAGCCGTAAAAATAAAAAATCTTTTTTTTTTTACAAAAATGATTTTTCGCCCCCAATATTTTATTTTCACAAGGGTAACAGAAGAAATTGGAACCCAAAAGTTGTTGTCCAATTTGTCCTGAGTACGCTGATACCCAATATGTGGGAGAAAACTACTGTATGGGCGCACGTCAGGGCTCGGAAGGGAAGTAGTGACGTTTTGGATTGCAGACTTTGATGGAATGGTCTGGGGGCGTCATGTCGCATTTGGAGAGCCCCTGATGCGCCTAAACAGTGGAAACCCCCCACAAGTGACCCCATTTTGGAAAATAGACCCCACAAGGAACTTGTCTAGATGTGTGGTGAGCACTTTGAACCCCGAAGTGCTTCACAGAAGTTTATAACGCACAGCCGTAAAAATAAAAAATCCTTTTTTTTTTTTGCAAAAATGATTTTTTTGCCCCAATATTTTATTTTTACAAGGGTAACATGAGAAATTGGACCCCAAAAGTTGTTGTCCAATTTGTCCTGAGTACGCTGATATCCAATATGTGGGAGAAAACTACTGTATGGGTACACGTCGGGGCTCGGAAGGGAAGTAGTGACGTTTTGGATTGCAGACTTTGATGGAATGGTCTGGGGGCGTCATGTCGCATTTGGAGAGCCCCTGATGTGCCTAAACAGTGGAAATCCCCAACAAGTGACCCCATTTTGGAAAATAGACCCCACAAGGAACTTATCTAGATGTGTGGTGAGCGCTATGAAGCCCCAAGTGCTTCACAGAAGTTTATAATGTACAGCCGTAAAAACAAAAAAATATTTTTTTTTGTACAAAAATGATATTTTCGCCCCCAGTTTTTTATTTTCCCAAGGGTAGCAGAAGAAATAGGACAAATTGCACAATAACTCTTGGGGTCCAGAGTACGCTGATACCCCATATGTGGGGATAAACTACTGTTTGGACGCATGGCAGAGCTGAGAAGTGAAGGAGCACCGTTTGACTTTTTCAACGCAGAATTGGCTGGAATTGAGATCAGACGCCATGTCACATTTGGAGAGCCCCTGATGTGCCTAAACAGCGGAAACCCCCCAATTCTAACTCCAACCCTAACCCCAACACACCCCTAACCCTAGTCCCAACCCTAACCACAAACCTAACCCTAACACACCCCTAATCCCAACCCTAACCCTAATCCTAACTTTAGCGCCAACCCTAACCCTAACTTTAGCCGCAACCCTAACCCTAACCCTAATGGGAAAATGGAAATAAATACTTTTTTTTAATTTTATTATTTTTCCCTAACTAAGGGGGTGATAAAGGGGGTTTGATTTACTATTTATAGCGGGTTTTTTATGATTGGCAGCTGTCACGCTAAAAGACGCTTTTTATTGCAAAAATAGTTTTTGCATCATCACATTTTGAGAGCTATAATTTTTGCATATTTTGGCCCACAGAGTCATGTGAGGTCTTATTTTTTGCGGGACGAGTTGACGTTTTTATTGGTACCATTTTTGAGCACGTGACGTTTTTTGATCGCTTTTTATTTCGATTTTTGGGAGGTTAGAATGAACAAAAATCAGCAATTCATGAATTTCTTTTGGGGGAGGCGTTTATACCGTTCTGCGTGTGGTAAAATTGATAAAGCAGTTTTATTCTTCGGGTCAGTACGATTATGGCGATACCTCATTTATATCATTTTTTCATGTTTTGGCGCTTTTATAGAATAAAAACAATTTTATATAAAAAATAATTATTTTTGCATCGCTTTATTCTGCGAGCTATAACTTTTTTATTTTTTCGCTGATGATGCTTTATTACAGCTCGTTTTTTGCGGGACAAGATGACGTTTTCAGCGGTACCATGCTTTTTTATATCGTCTTTTTGATCGCGTGTTATTCCACTTTTTGTTCGGCGGTATGATGATAAAGCATTGATTTTTTGCTTCGTTTTTTTTTTTTTTTTAAGGGGTTCACTAAAGGGGTTAACTAGTGGGACAATTTTATAGGGGGGGTCGTTACGGACGCGGCGATACCAAATATGTGTACTTTTATTGTTTTTTTTTTTATTATTTACAGGAAGAAGTGAATTTATTGGGGAATATTTTTTTTTTTTTTTATCTATTTTGGATTTTTTTTTTACACATGTTTATTTTTACTTTTTTAACTTTTTTACTTTGTCCCAGGGTGGGACATCACAGTATTTTATCAGATCGCTGGTGTGACAGTGTGCACAGCACTCTGTCACACCAGCGATCGCTCAGGCAGTGCAGCAGGCTTCTCAGTGCCTGCTCTCGGCAGGCACTGAGGTAGCCGCCTCCTTCCAGGACCCCGGCGCCATCTTGGATCCGGGTCCTGGGAGGGAGGAAGCCCTCAGAACAGCGCGATCACATCGCGCTGCTCTGAGGGTCTCAGGGGGGCGCGCATGGAGCCCCCACCCTGCGCGATCCTCCCCTGTGCCCCAGAACACCGCGATCATGTTTGATCGCGGTGTGCAAGGGGTTAATGTGCCGGGAGCGGTCCGTGACCGCTCCTGACACACAGTCACGGGTGTCAGCTGTGATAATCAGCTGACACCCGGCGGCGATTAGCTGCGCTCCCCTCAGGAGCGCAGCTGATCGCCTATGACGTACTATCCCGTCCCGGTCATACGGGCCCAGGTACCATGGACGGGATAGTACGTCCGATGGCAGTAAGGGGTTAAAGTAATGATGGCCACTCGTTTTTCTTTACTTGGCTGCTTTTTTCTTGCCATAATACAAATTCTAAGTCTATTCAGTAGGACTGTCAGCTGTGTATCCACCAGACTTCTGCACAACACAACTGATGGTCCCAACCCATTTTTAAGGCCAGAAATCCCACTTATTAAACCTGACAGGGCACACCTGTGAAATGAAAACCATTTCCGGTGTCTACCTCTTGAAGCTCATCAAGAGAATGCCAAGAGTGTGCAAAGCAGTCATCAAAGCAAAAGGTGGCTACTTTGAAGAACCTGGAATATAAGACATAATTTCAGTTGTTACACACTTTTTTGTCAAGTATATAATTCCAAATGTGTTAATTCATAGTTTTGATGCCGTCAGTGTGAATGTACAATTTTCATAGTCATGAAAATACAGAAAAATCTTTAAATGAGAAGATGTGTCCAAACTTTTGGTCTGTACTGTATAATACAGAAAAATCTTTAAATGAGAAGGTGTGTCCATACTTTTGGTCTGTACTGTATACTGTATATCTCAAAAAAATAAAGGGAACACTCAAATAACACATCCTAGATCTGAATGAATGAAATATTCTCATTGCATACTTGGTTGCGTACAAAGTTGAGTATGCTGACAACAAAATCACACAAAAATC
>JARQOD010005708.1:0-46598 GCA_033576555.1 Oophaga sylvatica
ACACCTGGGGATCCTGTTTTGAGTGATGTTGATGCATTTTTTCAGGCTTTGGGGTTATTGTACGATGAGCCTAATGTCACTGATCAAGCTGAAAAAGCCTTGTTGGCATTAAATCAGGGGCTTGATGACGCTGAGTTATACTGTCAGAGATTCCGTAGGTGGGCAGTCCTGACCAAGTGGAATGACGACGCTTTGGCGGCCCTTTTTCGGAAGGGTCTGTCAGATAATGTAAAGGATGTTATGGTGGGATTCCCTGTCCCCTCTGGTCTCAATGATTCTATGTCATTAGCGATTCAAATTGACAGACGTTTGCGTGAGCGGAGAAGTATGCGTGGAATAGTTTTGCCTTGTGAACCTGCTTCTGAATCCATGCAGTGTGATAGAGTGGTGTCTGGGGCACAGCGTCATGAGTTTCGAAAGCGCAATGGGTTATGTTTCTACTGTGGTGATGCCTCTCATGCTATTTCAGTCTGCCCTAAGCGGGGAAGACGTTTTGCACGCTCAGTTGTCTTGGGTAGTGTTCAGACTAAGTTTTTATTAACTGTCACTCTGATATGCTCTCTGTCCTCATTTTCTGCTCAGGCTTTCGTTGATTCTGGAGCAGCTATTAACCTGATGGATTATGATTTTGCTAAACGTTGTGGGTTTCCCTTGATACCCCTACAGAAGTCTATTCCCCTACTGGGATCGATTCTACCCCTTTGGCTGAGAATAAACCTCAGTTCTCTACTCAGGTGATAATGAGGGTTGAACCTGATCATCAAGAGTGCTGCAAATTTTTGGTTGTGTATAATCTGCATGATATTATCGTACTGGGTTTCCCTTGGTTACAGTCTCATAATCCTGTTTTGGATTGGAAATCTGTGTCTGTAACCAGTTGGGGCTGCCAATGTGTTAATACCAACACTCCTGTTTTTTCTGCCCCCCCTCAGGCTCAGGATGTTCCTGACTTTTTGACTGATTTTTCTGATGTATTTAGCGAAAGTAAATCTGCATCCTTGCCTCCCCATAGGAGCTATGACTGCGCTATTGAATTAGTGCCTGGTAGTAAATTCCCTAAAGGTCGCCTTTTTAACTTGTCTGTACCTGAACATGACGCTATGCGGTCTTATATCAAGGAGTCATTGGAGAAGGGTCATATCAGACCATCCTCTTCACCCTTAGGTGCCGGTTTTTTCTTTGTGGCCAAAAAGGATGGTTCATTAAGGCCGTGTATTGATTATCGTCTTTTGAACAATATTACTGTGAAATATCAATACCCGTTACCCTTGATTTCTGACCTGTTTTCCAGGGTGAAAAACGCTACTTGGTTTACCAAGCTTGACCTCAGGGGGGCATATAACCTTA
Organism: Oophaga sylvatica; assembly: GCA_033576555.1. Classification (NCBI taxonomy): domain Eukaryota; kingdom Metazoa; phylum Chordata; class Amphibia; order Anura; family Dendrobatidae; genus Oophaga; species Oophaga sylvatica. The sequence continues at coordinate 1,348 of JARQOD010005708.1, forward strand.
TTCGCATTAAGCACGGGGATGAATGGAAGACGGCATTCAATACCCCGGAGGGGCATTTTGAGTTCCTTGTGATGCCCTTTGGGCTCACTAATGCTCCTTCTGTCTTCCAGTCCTTCATGAATGACATTTTCAGGGATTTTGTGGATAAATTTCTGATTGTTTATTTGGATGATATCTTAATTTTTTCTAATGACTGGGACTCTCATGTGAAACATGTTCGAACTGTATTCCAGATTTTGAGAGAGAATGCTCTGTATGTGAAGGGATCAAAGTGTCTTTTTGGCGTACAGAGGATATCATTTCTGGGATTCATTTTGTCCCCATCTGTTATTGAAATGGACTCGGTCAAGGTTCAGGCCATCTGTGATTGGGTCCAACCTACTTCATTAAAGGCTCTTCAAAGATTTTTGGGTTTTGCCAATTTTTATCGTAAATTTATTGGTAATTTCTCGGTTATTGTTAAACCATTAACTGATTTGACCAAAAAGGGTTCTGATGTGGTGAATTGGCCTCCTGAGGCAGTCTCTGCATTTCAGGAACTTAAGCATACATTCACTTCTGCTCCTGTTCTACGGCAGCCTGATGTTTCTCTGTCATTTCAGGTGGAGGTTGATGCCTCTGAAATTGGCAGGTGCCGTTTTGTCCCAAAAAGATCCAGAGACCTCTAAAAGTAACCCTTGTGCCTTTTTCTCTCGAAAATTTTCTCCTACTGAACGTAATTATGACGTGGGTAATCGGGAGTTATTGGTCATGAAGTGGGCTTTTGAAGAGTGGAGACATTGGCTGGAGGGAGCCAAACATCAGGTGGTGGTCCTTACTGACCATAAGAATCTGGTTTATCTGGAATCTGCCAAGCGACTCAATCCTAGACAGGCCAGGTGAGCCTTGTTTTTCACACGTTTTAATTTTGTGGTTTCCTTTCTTCCTGGCACTAAGAATGTTAAGGCGGATGCCCTCTCGAGGAGCTTCCTTGCGGACTCTCCTGAGTTATCTGATCCTTCTGTTATTTTGAAAGAGGGTGTAGTTCTTTCCGCCATCTCACCTAATTTGAGACTTGCTCTGGAGGAGTGTCAGGAGGATAGGCCCGAGCGCTGCCCTGTTGGAAAATTGTTTGTCCCTGACCAGTGGAAAAAGAGTGTGATGTCTGAGATTCATTGTTCCGCGTTGGCTGGGCATCCCGAAATTTTTGGTACCAGAGACTTGGTTAGTCGGTCCTTTTGGTGGCCTACCTTGTCTCGTGATGTCAGGGAATTTGTGCAGTCCTGCGGGACTTGCTCTCGCTCCAAGCCTTGCTCTCGCTCTAGTGGTTTGTTGATGCCATTGCCTGTGCCCAAGAGACCATGGACCCATATCTCTATGGATTTCATTTTCGACCTTCCTCTTTCTCAGAGAATGACCGCCATCTGGGTGATTTGTGATAGGTTTTCCAAGATGATACATCTTGTGCCATTACCTAAGTTGCCTTCCTCCTCTGAATTGGTGCCGTTGTTCCTTCAGCACGTGGTTCGTTTACACGGCATTCCTGAGAACATAGTGTCTGACAGAGGAGTCCAGTTTGTTTCCAGATTTTGGAGGACTTTTTGTTCTAAACTGGGTGTTCAATTGTCTTTCTCCTCGGCATTTCATCCTCAGACCAATGGTCAAACTGAGAGAACAAACCAGACATTGGAGACTTATCTAAGATGCTTTGTGTCTGCTGATCAGGATGACTGGGTCTCTTTTTGCCTTTGGCTGAGTTTGCTCTTAATAATAGGGCTAGCTCTGCCACTTTAATGTCTCCGTTTTTCTGTAATTCTGGGTTTCACCCTCGATTTTCTTCAGGACAGACGGAGGCTTCTGTCTGTCCAGGTGTTGACTCTGTTGTGGAGCGTATGCAACAGATTTGTGACCAGGTAGTGGAGAGGTTGTCCCTCTCTCAGGAGAGGGCCCAGCGGTTTGCTAACCGGCATAGGACTGATGGTCCTCGGTTTAAAGTGGGGGACTTGGTCTGGTTGTCCTCAAAAAATATTCCTATGAGAGTAGCATCTCCTAAATTTAAGCCTAGGTTCATTGGACCTTATAAGATCATGGAGATTCTTAATCCTGTTTCTTTTCGTTTGCTTCTTCCAGGGACATTTAAGATCCATAACGTGTTCCACAAGTCCTTGTTGAAGAGGTTTGTTGAGCCAGTGGTTCCTGCTGCTGTGCCTCCTGACCCTGTTTTGGTTGAGGGCAATCTGGAGTATGTGGTTGAGAAAATATTAGATTCTCGTTTTTCTAGACGGAAACTCCAGTATTTGGTTAAGTGGAGAGGTTATGGTCAGGAAGACAATTCTTGGGTGTTTGCTTCGGACATCCATGCTAGGAGACTCATCCGTGCGTACCATAGAACTCATCCTGACCGACCTGGTTGCTCAAATGAGGGTTCGGTGACCCCTCCTCAAGGGGGGGGTACTGTTGTGAATGGGCTTGAGATGAGTTCTGAGCAGAGGCTCCCTCTGGTGGTTACAAGCGGTACTGGTCTGTCCAGTGAAGATTGTGAAGATTGTGAGGATTGGGAATCAGGTGTTACTGACTGGTCTTATATAAGGGAGTCACCTTCCCATCAGGGTTGCCGGTGATCAATTGTTCTGGTCTCTATCCTTGATTCCTGTTTCCCTTGTGGCCTGCTGTGTCGTGTCTGCATCTCCTGCTGGCAGATGGGACATTTTCTTCTTTTTGTTTTTGTGCTTGATTTTTGCATTTTGTCCTGCACTTCTGTGGGGGCCTTCAGGGCCCCCTCCGGGGGCTTTTGCCCTCTCGGTTTAGTTCAGCCACTGATGTTTGTACTTTTGCTTTTTCCAGTTTTTTTCAGTGGCTGCTGTTTTGATTTTGTTACACCAGAGAACTAATTTAGGTGGTAGAGGTCGTGTGATCTCAGGTGTTTTTGAAATTAGTAGAGTTGGTGCTTTTCAGGGTTTTCTGGGATTGCAGTAAGTACCCTTCCTATCCTTTTCTATTTAGTTAGTTTGGGCCCCAACGTTTGCTCATACTATTTTCTGTCTGTGTCAGTATTTCTTCTTGTCTATCCGCCATTACATGTTTGGGGGCTTTCTATTATCTTTGGGGTTCTGCTCCGGGGCAGATAGCTTTCCTATATCTATCTTTAGGTGTAGTTAGTTTCTCAGGCTGTGACGAGGCGTCTAGGACCAACGTAGGAACGCTCCACGGCTGCCTCTAGTTGTTGTGGTTAGTCAGGGTACTGCAATCTCATAGATTCCAACTGCTCTGGTGTATTGCCTTTTTTGCCTGCACTCCTCAGCTACCGAAATGTAACACCCCCCATAGCCAGCATAATCCCCCATAGGCAGCATAATCCCACAATAGCCAGCATAATCCCACAATAGCCAGCATAATCCCACAATAGCCAGCATAATCCCCCATAGGCAGCATAATCCCACAATAGCCAGCATAATCCCACAACAGCCAGCATTAATCCCCCATAGGCAGCATAATCCCACAATAGCCAGCATAATCCCACAATAGCCAGCATAATCCCCCCATAGCCAGCATAATTCCTCCATAGCCAGCATAATCCCCCATAGGCAGCATAATCCCCCCATAGCCAGCATAATCCCCCATAGGCAGCATAATCCCCCCATAGCCAGCATAATCCCCCCATAGGCAGCATAATCCTCCATAGCCAGCATAAGTCCCTCATAGCCAGCATAAGTCCCCCATAGCCAGCATAATCCCACAATAGGCAGCAAAATCCTCATAGGCAGCATAATCCCCCCATAGCAAGCATAATCCCCCATAGCCAGCATAATCCCACAATAAGCAGCATAATCCCCCATAGGCAGCATAATCCCCCATAGCCAGCATAATCCCCCATAGCCAGCATAATCCCCCCATAGCCAGCATAATCCACCATCGCCAGCATATCCCCCCATAGCCAGCATAATCCCCCATAGGCAGCATAATCCCCCATAGGCAGCATAATCCCCCAATAGCCAGCATAATCCCCCAATAGCCAGCATAATCCCCCAATAGCCAGCATAATTTCCCCATAGCCAGCATAATCCCCCCATAGCCAGCATAATCCCCCAAAGGCAGCATAATCCCCCATAGGCAACATAATCCCCCCATAGGCAGCATAATACCCCATAGGCCGGGCCCAGCGTAAAAAAAAAAATGCCAGTGCTCACCTATCTCCCCCGCTGCTCTGAAGAAGCGCGCGCTGGACTCTGTCTTCCCTGGCACAGGCGGCGTGACATCATCAGGGCGCGCAGGCGGCGTGACGTCATCAGGGCGCACAGGCGGCGTGATGACGATCACGTCGCCTGTGCTGCATATGGAAGGCCACAAGGCCTTCCTCCACATTCCGCCCGCGATTAAAAGGCCCGCCGGCACTGAACTCTCAGTTCAGTGCCGGCGGGGCCAACGGGCCAGTTTTCTTACTGTGCGCCCCTGCTTCTAGGGGGGGCACCTGCCACCCCGCCCCACGGTGGGTACGCCCATGTCTGCTGTCACTTTCTTTTGCTTTTCCCATAATAGACAAGTTAATAGTCACTTAAAGAAACTTAATCCCCCCATAGCCAGCATAATCCCACAATAGCCAGCAAAATCCCTCCATATCCAGCATAATCCCCCACAGCCAGCATAATCCCCCCATAGCCAGCATAATACCCCATAGGCAGCATAATCCCCCATAGCCAGCATAATCCCCCATAGGCAGCATAATCCCCCAATAGCCAGCATAATCCCCCAATTGCCAGCATAATCCCCCCATAGCCAGTATAATTCCCTCATAGCCAGCATAATCCCCCCATAGCCAGCATAATCCCCCATAGGCAGCATAATCCCCCATAGGCAGCATAATCCCCCATAGGCAGCATAATACCCCATAGGCCGGGCCCAGCGTCAAAAAAAAAAAAAAATGCCAGTGCTCACCTATCTCCCCCGCTGCTCTGAAGAAGCGCGCGCTGGACTCTGTCTTCTCCTGGCACAGGCGGCGTGACATCATCAGGGCGCGCAGGCGGTGTGACGTCATCAGGGCGCACAGGCGGGGTGATGACGATCACGTCGCCTTGTGCTGCATATGGAAGGCCACAAGGCCTTCCTCCACATTCCGCCCTCGATTAAAGGGCCCGCCGGCACTGAACTCTCAGTTCAGTGCCGGCGGGGCCAACGGGCCAGTTTTCTTACTGTGCGCCCCTGCTTCTAGGGGGGGCACCTGCCACCCCGCCCCACGGTGGGTACGCCCATGTCTGCTGTCACTTTCTTTTGCTTTTCCCATAATAGACAAGTTAATAGTCACTTAAAGAAACTTTGATCGCCACTGAATTTCTCAATTAATGCAAATCAGAAAGAGAGAATGATGAGAAGTCTCTACATTTGATCAAATCACGGAGCATTCATATGACTAATCGAGCCCCATCCCTAGAATAGTCAGAGAGCCCAAGATCTCATAAAGGACCCAGAGCTGTCTAGCTATATTTCCTATAGTTCTTTTGAGCTACATGTGTCAGACAATTGCTGTTAATTTCCTTTAAAAAAAAATAAATCTACGCAATGGATTTGTAGGACAGTCTTGATTGCTTCCTATTATATTTCATTGACAAAGCAATATTCACCCTAAAAACACGGTTGTGAAATCTTTCTTGACTAATTCACATTGAAACACTTTTTCTATTAGATTCTTGTGAGACCATAAGACTGAAGAACACAAAATATTTTAGGCAAGTAAAATTTTAGGTTTAGCAAAAAATTGACCATCTCTTATACTTTTATCTATATTGAGGTATATTAAATCCATAGTAATTTACTACAAGTCAAGATACATTCTAAATTTAGATTTAAGTATCTGGTTAGCTTTACTCATCCTAATCAATTTATTATCATGCTCCAATGAATCCAAATGTTTCCTTGTGTTGTACAAGTTCTATATACTTCAGACTGAGACGGCTTTCATTAGAGATCAGTCAATACTAATAAGCAAACAAGATTCTAGATAAAAGAGTTTTTGTACTGTATTCCCCTGTGACGATACAAAGAGAACATTGTATTAGACTTTGACTAAGTAATGGAAACCAAGGCTAATGGATCAATAAGGTCATCCTCAATCATTATTATATCCATGTTTTCATACACCTTTTAATCTCACTATTCCCAAATCTCTCAAAATGTAATATGACATAGTACAGACCTAAAAGATTTATTGACACCTTGTGAAAGTTTTTATCACCTTCTAAAATTACTTTGAGAAAAAAAACTCATTGCAGCATAACAATAATGAAAATTATTTTCTTTGCAAAAGCCAGCTCACCCTGAAACAGTGACAGTTTCCATGTACATCATCAGTTGCTGTTCACGTCTAAACAATTTACAGATCTAGTCAGCTGAGATTTCAACTTATTTGTACAATGTCACATTTAATGAAGTCAACATTAAAAAAGTTCTGGTATTTTAACAGTGTATAAATAGAACAGGTTTATGTTGATATTTTGGTATTTTTAATTAATATAAGAATACCCTTTACTTCTTGCATATTCAACATTTTAAAGTCAATTTTATTTTAAAGTATATTTTGGTGGCCTTGCTAGATAAAAATGTAATTTAAATTAATATAAAATTAATAAAAGTTCATTGGGTTTGATAAAAATAAGAGCATCAAGCTACTGTTAGGGTTCAAGTTCCCAATGCTGCACAAGAGGAATCTCGAGCCATTCCCGTTGCGGTCCCCCATCCGTCTCCGGCCGCAGTGGAGCCTGCTCAGCAGAGACTTCGGTCCCAGCGTCTTGCCCGGTCTAATGCTGTGCAGAGACTTGCTGCTGCGTCTCCTGGATCTTCTATTATAACCAGTGCTGGAGCAGACATCTTTAGGACGAAGTCCTGCGTTTCCCCTTTTGAGCATGCTCAGAGTAAGATCTCTCATTGGAGATCAGGGGTCACATGCTCAGGTACTGCAGCAGCTCCTATTGGTCCGCCAGGAAGGTCCTGAAACCACTTGTGTTCTGGAGCAGTTTCCTATTGGTCCTTATCTGGCAGGCCCTGTAGTTGCTACTATAAAAGGGTGGCATGGCTGGGCCGCCATGCGCTAGTATCAAATCTGTTACGTGCTTGCGCCAGTGTGGTCATGTATGCATGTGGTTAGGTCTGGCTGAAATAAGTCCCTAGAATACCGGCACCTCCGGTGAGGAGATTGTTGCTTGTATTCTGACTGCATGACCACAGACTGCAATCCGCTTAGCAGTCATCTGTGTTCCCTGTGAGTCTAACAGGACACAGTCTTTTTCTCAGCGGCTCTGTGACGCAACAGGGTTTGCTTTATAACGCTGGTCAGCGCCCTTGCGTTTTACTTTGCGGCTCACTGAAGCTAAGTGAGTTCGCACTTATCGCCATATAGCGCTGTGGCATTCCCGTTAGCGGCTCTGGGGATTAACAGAGTTCGCTACTTACGCCATCTTACTAGCAGCGGGCTTTGCCTGCACGGTGGATCCCGGGCTGCGAACGCACCTCTCTACAATATCTATTAGGTGCATTCCGCAGACCCTAACATAATACTAGCGCCAGGGTCTGGCTAGTATAATGGCGGACGACCAGCGCCTACGGCAGTTCATCCAGCAGCTGGAGGGTAGGTTGGCGGCTCTCGAGTGCACAACCTCAGTGACCGCAGTCGCTGTTCAGGCTGCTAGCACAGCGGCAGCCAGTTTGTCCTCCAACACCTCTGCTCCGACCTTGTCCCATCTCCCGCTTCCAGACAAGTTTTCTGGTGATGGCAAACATTGTCGGGGATTCGTGAGTCAGTGCTCTATACAACTCGAGCTTCTGGCCGCACGTTTTCCCACAGAGCGGTGACAAGTGGGTTTCATAGTATCACTTCTGTCGGGCAGAGATTTGAAATGGGCAACGCCGCTGTGGTAGCGTGACGATCGCGTGGTGCGGAGTGCTCCTCAGTTTCTGGAGGCTCTTAAAAAGATCTTTTTAGGCCCTCAGGTCACCCACGATTCAGCTCTCCAACTGCTGGCAATGTCACAGGGTTCGAGCTTGGTCAGTCAGTTTTCAGTCCAATTTCGAACTCTGGCCTCCGAGTTAGAGTGGCCGGATAAGGTTCTTATACCGGTATACTGGAGAGGTCTGGCTGACCATGTAAAGGACGCCTTGGCCACCAGGGAGATTCCTACCTCACTGGAGAAGCTTATCTCCATATCTACCCGCATCGACCTTCACTTTCACGAGCGGAGGTTGGAGCAGGCCCAGTGTAGACGGAGGTTTCGGCTAGCTCCCACCTTTGCCAAACCTCTAGAATCTCCCATTCAGGCGCCCGACTCCCCGGAGGTCATGGAGGTTGTTCGAACGGGACCTAAGTCTCGGCCCATGGTTTGTAACAATTGTCAGCAGTTAGGACATTATGCCAATAGATGTCCCCAGCGATCGGGAAACGATCACGTCTAGTGACCATGGGAGGAGATTCACTAGAGTCAGCAGCATTTGCCTCCAAGCTGTCCTTTAAAGGGACAATCTCTTTTGATCCATCCACTCTAACAGTTGAGGTTTGTGTTGATTCTGGAGCAGAGGGGAACTTTATGTCCTCTGTTTTTGCTCTCCGCCACACAATACCTCAGGTGATGCTCGCCAAACCGGTGACTGTTCGAGTGGTGAATGGCTCCATACTGCCCTCACAGATCACACATCAGACAATTCCTCTCACATTAGCTATGTCTCCTTCCCATCAGGAGATTATCTCTTTCCTTGTCCTTCCTGAGGGTATAGATGAGGCTCTGCTGGGAGTACCCTGACTTCGTTTTCACTCCACACATATTGAGTGGTCCTCTGGGAAGATACGGGGTTCGAGTGAGTTTTGTAGAGGTAGATGTGTGAGGGAGTGTGTTCAGGTTGCTACTACAGGGATACCCGCAGATCTCACTTCCCTTCCCAAGTGCTATTGGTCCTATGTAGATGTGTTCTCCAAAAAGGCTGCGGAGACGCTTCCGCCTCACCGCCCCTATGACTGTCCTATTGACCTCTTGCCTGGAGCAGAACCTCCCCGGGGAAGGGTCTATCCTCTCTCTCTCCCGGAGACGGAGGCCATGTCCCAATACATTCAGGAAAATCTGGCAAGAGGGTTCATTAGGAAGTCAGTGTCACCTGCTGGGGCAAGGTTCTTCTTTGTGCAAAAGAAGAACGGAGAATTACGTCCCTGCATAGATTACAGGGGTCTTAACGCCATTACCGTTAAGAATAAATACCCGCTGCCTTTAATTTCTGAGCTCTTTGATAGGCTCCGGGGAGCAAGGGTATTTACCAAATTAGACCTGCGGGGTGCTTACAACCTGATTCGCATCCGCGAGGGGGACGAGTGGAGGACAGCTTTTAATACCAGGGATGGGCACTATGAATATCTGGTAATGCCCTTTGGGCTCTGTAATGCCCCAGCCGTTTTCCAAGACTTTGTTAATGACATCTTCCGGGATATGCTTTCCACCTCGATCGTGGTCTATCTGGATGATATTCTCATCTTCTCTCCAGATATTGACTCCCACCGGAAAGATGTCTGCAGAGTCTTCGACCTCTTGCCGGCAAATTCCCTTTATGCAAAGTTGGAGAAATGAGTGTTTGAGCAGGTGTCTTTACCATTCCTGGGCTATATCATCTCCGCCCAGGGATTGGCTATGGATCCTGCCAAACTACATACTGTGATGGACTGGCAAGAACCCCATTCCCTTAAAGTGGTGCAGCGCTTTATGGGGTTCATTAATTATTATCGCCAGTTCATTCCCCATTTCTCAACTTTGGTAGCTCCCTTAGTAGCCCTCACCAAGAAGGGAGCAAATCCCAAATTGTGGTCCGAAGAAGTCTCCAAGGCTTTCACCTCAATTAGGTCTCACTTTGCTAGTGCTCCCATCCTACACCGCCCTGATGTTGATAAGCCATTTATATTGGAGGTGGATGCCTCATCCGTTGGTGCTGGAGCAGTCCTCTTTCAAAAGGATGCTCAAGGTCGGAAGCATCCTTGCTTCTTCTTCTCCAAACCTTCACATCAGCGGAGAGGAATTATTCCATCGGGGACAGGGAGTTGCTAGCAATGAAGTTGGCTTTCTCTGAGTGGAGACATCTGTTGGAGGGGGCTCGCTTTCCCTTCCAAGTCTTCACCGACCACAGGAATTTGGTATATCTTCAGACAGCCCAGCGGCTTAATTCTCGCAAGGCCAGATGGTCCTTGTTCTTCTCCCGGTTTCAGTTCACACTCCATTTTCTCTCGGGAGAGAAGAACGTTCGTGCCGGCTCTCTCTCTCGCTCTGTGGTGTCCTCTGAGGAGGAGGAGGACGAGCCTCGGCTTATTGTCCCCACAGAGAGCCTGAAAACAGTGGCCCTGGTTTCGCTAGAGTCTGTGCCCCCGGGCAACACTTTTGTGCCTACCAATTTGCGACCGGAGGTACTCTCTTGAGCACATTCGTCCAGGGTGGGTGGACACTTTGGGGCAAAGAGGACATCTGAGTTGCTGGCGAGGACATACTGGTGGCCGCATATGGTCCGTGACATTGGGGACTATGTTCGGGCGTGTGTCTCCTGCGCCAAGAATAAGTCTCCCCGACAACGACCAGCTGGGTTACTTTACCCTTTGCCGGTGGCAGACAGACCCAGGGAGATGGTTGGGATGGACTTTGTGGTGGGCTTACCCAAGTCTCGGGGTTGCACCATCATTTGGGTAATCACCGACCATTTTTCCAAAATGGTACATCTGGTGCCACTACCACGGTTACCTTCTGCACGGGCTCTGGCAGCGTTGTTCGTTAGGCACATCTTTCGTCTACACGGCATGCTGGACAAAATTGTCAGTGACCGAGGTCCCCAGTTTGCGTTTCGGTTCTGGAGAGAGCTTTGTCGTCTACTCAGTATTGAGCTAAATCTCTCTTCAGCATACCATCCCGAGATGAATGGGTTGGTAGAGAGGGCCAACCAGACCTTGGTCACCCATCTACAACATTTTGTCTCAGCCAGGCAGGATGACTGGGCATCCTTGCTACCGTGGGCTGAGTTTGCACTACACAATGCTGTGGCTGATTCCACCGGACAGACTCCATTCCTCCTAAACTATGGTCAGCATCCGCGGGTTCCGGTGCCCATGCCCGTGTCTTCCGCCAACTCCAGGGTGGCAGACTGGGCTGTGGAGGCTCGGGACATTTGGGACCGTATCCAGGATGCCATTCAGGTGTCCAAGGAGAGGATGAGGACCTCCGCCGACGCACATCGGCGCCCCGCTCCAACATTTGCTCCTGGGGACTTGGTGTGGCTCTCCGCCCGTAACATCAGGCTGCGAGTTGAGTCCACTAAGTTGGCACCCCGCTACCTGGGTCCTTTCAAAGTCCTCGAGTAGGTTAACCCTGTGGTATACCGTTTGTCTCTTCCACCACGCCTGGGTATCTCCGACACCTTTCACGTATCCCTCCTAAAACCCGTGGTCATGTCCCGGTTTTCCGAGTCATCTGTCGGGACATCGGGTTCATCTATGGACGACCATGAGGTGAACGCCTTCGTAGGGTGTAAGGTGGTACGGGGCAAAAAGTTTTATTTGGTGGACTGGAGGGGCTATGGGCCTGAGGATAGGTCTTGGGAGCCTGCCGAGCATATTCACGCTCCGCAGCTCATCGCTGCCTTTGAGCGCAGCGAGGCCCAGAGAAGGGGGGGCCCTAGGAGGGGGGATATGGTTAGGGTTTGAGTTCCCAATGCTGCACAAGGGGAATCTCGAGCCATTCCCGCTGCGGTCCTCCATCCGTCTCCGGCCGCAGTGGAGCCTGCTCAGCAGAGACGTCGGTCCCAACATCTTGCCCGGTCTAATGCTGTGCAGAGACTTGCTGCTGCGTCTCCTGGATCTTCTATTATAACCAGTGCTGGAGCAGACGTCTTGAGGACGAAGTCCTGTGTTTCCCCTTCTGAGCATGCCCAGAGTAAGATCTCTCATTGGAGATCAGGGGTCACATGCTCAGGTACTGCAGCAGCTCCTATTGGTCCGCCAGGAAGGTCCTGAAACCACTTGTGTTCTGGAGCAATTTCCTATTGGTCCTTATTTGGCAGGCCCTGTAGTTGCTACTATAAAAGGGTAGCATGGCAGGGCCGCCATGCGCTAGTATCAAATCTGTTACGTGCTTGCGCCAGTGTGGTCATGTATGCAAGTGGTTAGGTCTGGCTGAAATAAGCCCTTAGAATACCGGCACCTCCAGTGAGGAGATTGTATGCACGTGTTCAGGGCTCGGCTGAAAACGCTATTAGAATACTGGCTACTCCGGTGAGGAGATTATTGCTTGTGTTCTGACTGCATGACCACAGACTGCAATCCGCTTAGCAGTCATCTGTGTTCCCTGTGAGTCTAACAGGACACTGTCTTTTTCTCAGCGGCTCTGTGACGCAACAGGGTTCGCTTTATAACACTGGTCAGCGCCCTAGCGTTTTACTTTGCGGCTCACTGAAGCTAAGTGAGTTTGCACTTATCGCCATATAGCGCTGTGGCATTCCCGTTAGCGGCTCTGGGGATTAACAGAGTTCGCACTAACTGCCACAGCGCGCTACGGCATTTATTTTAGCGACTCTGAGGGATAACAGAGTTCGCTACTTACGCCATCTTACTAGCAGCGGGCTTTGCCTGCACGGTGGATCCCGGGCTGCGAACGCACCTCTCTACAATATCTATTAGGTGCGTTCCGCAGACCCTAACAGCTACATTTTTGATTAGGAGGAAACGAAAACCCCTTACTCTCTTTACTTGTTTGGTTATGTATGCCCCCTGAGAATTGTCAGGATATCTAATTGTTGATGTACCTACTTGATATATATACCCTAACCAGCACATGCATATATCAGATTAAGTGTGTTTAGTGGTGGGACAATATATACAGTCATGGCCAAAAGTTTTGAGAATGACACAAATATTATATTTTCACATGATCTGCTGCCCTCTGGTTTTTATGTGTGTGTTTGACAGATGTTTTTATCACAGACAGAAATAGAATTGCAAACATATGAGTAACAAAAGCTTATATTGACAGTAAAGGGTATGCCACACTAAACAATATCGCTAACGGGATCGCTAAAAAACGTCACTATTTAGCGATCCCGTTAGCGATATTGTTCAGTGCGGCAGCTTCCAGCGACGAGCTTCCTGCTGTGATCTCGCTCGTCGCTGGAATCGTTCCGGACCCTATTTCATCGCTGGCGCTCCCGCTGGGTAAGTATCTTATCGCTGTGTGGCACCTTTTCTTAGCGATTTAGCGGTACTTTTGTACCGCTAAAGTCGTTAAGAAGATCGCTAACGGCGATAGCATCGTTAACTATATCGCTAAATGCGGCAGCATTTAGCGATATAGAAACAATCCCGCTAGCGATCTCATTAGTATGCAACGCTAACGAGATCGCTAGCGGGATTGTTTAGTGTGGCAGTACCTTTAGAATGAGTTAATGCAGCAAGTCAATATTTGCAGTGTTGACCCTTCTTCTTCAGGACCTCTGCAATTCTCCCTGGCATGCTCTCAATCAGCTTCTAGACCAAATCCTGACTGATAGCAGTCCATTCTTGCACAATCAATGCTTTCATTTTGTCAGAATTTTTAGGTTTTTGTTTGTCCACCCGTCTCTTGATGATTGACCACAAGTTCTCAATGGGATTAAGATCTGGGGAGTTTCCAGGCCATGGACCCAAAATCTCTATGTTTTGTTCCCTGAACCATTTAGTTATCACCTTTGCTTTATGGCAAGGTGCTCCATCATGCTGGAAAAGGCATTGTTGATCGCCAAACTGCTCTTGGAGGGTTGGGAGAAGTTGCTCTTGGAGTACATTCTGGTACCATTTTTTATTCATGGCTGTGTTTTTAGGCAAGACTGTGAGAGAGCCGATTTCCTTGGCTGAGAAGCAACCCCACACATGAATGGTTTCAGGATGCTTAACAGTTGGTATGAGACAAGACTGGTGGTAGCGCTCACCTTGTCTTCTCCGAATGAGGCGTTTTCCTGATGTCCCAAACAATCGAAAAGGGGATTCATCAGAGAAAATAACTTTACCCCAGTCCTCAGCAGTCCACTGCCTGTACCTTTTGCAGAATATCAGTCTGTCCATGATGTTTTTTCTGGAGAGAAGTGGCTTCTTTGCTGCCCTCCTTGAGACCAGGCCTTGCTCCAAGAGTCTCCGCCTCACAGTGCGTGCAGATGCACTCACACCTGCCTGCTGCCATTCCTGAGCAAGCTCTGCACTGCTGGTAGCCCGATCCCGCAGCTGAAACACTTTTAAGAGACGGTCCTGGCGCTTAGTGGTCTTTCTTGGGCGCCCTGAAGCCTTTTTGGCAACAATGGAACCTCTCTCCTTGAAGTTCTTGATGATGCGATAGATTGTTGACTGAGGTGCAATCTTTCTAGCTGCGATACTCTTCCCTGTTAGGCCATTTTTGTGCATTGCAATGATGACTGCACGTGTTTCTTTAGAGATAACCATGGTTAACAGAAGAGAAACAATGATGCCAAGCACCAGCCTCCTTTTAAAGTGTCCAGTGGTCTCATTCTTACTTAATCATGACAGATTGATCTCCAGCCATGTCCTCATCAACACCCACACCTGTGTTAATGGAGCAATCACTGAAAAGAGGTTAGCTGGTCCTTTTAAGGCAGGGCTGCAATGATGTTGAAATGTGTTTTGGGGATAAAGTTCATTTTCTAGCCAAATATTGACTTTGCAAGTAATTGCTGTTAAGCTGATCACTCTTTATAACATTCTGGAGTATATGCAAATTGTCATTAGAAAAAGTGAAGCAGTAGACTTTGTAAAAATTAATATTTGTGTCATTCTCAAAACTTTTGGCCATGACTGTACATCTTAAGTGGCTGACTTCTTTGACAATACAGTATGCTCCTGTCATGGCCATTAATCTAGTGTTTGATAGATATGGTAATGAGGGCTGAATAGGGACAATGAGGAACAGCCTTCATTGAGCGGGGGCACCACATCGCCTGCGGTTTTATGGTGCCAACCTCCGCAGCCAACCTAATTGGTATCACTAGGGTAAAATAGTTCAACCATCCACATTGAACCCTATTTAAGATATTTAGACTTTTCCCCAACTATTTTAAGCCCTTTAAGGGTCACTGCAGGTGGGTATATTCCAAATATTTGATAATTATTTGACACAGCATCTACATAAGTGTTTTCTAGTCAGTACCTGCTTATCTATTTCATTTCTTGCCTTTTTTCTTTCAATGTAGGGATGAATAGGGACATTAGGGACAGCCGCCCAAAAGCCGGGGCGCCACTGTCTTGGGCTATAGGGTGTCAACCTCTGCTGACAGGCAGAAATATAGAACAGGTACTTCACTATGGTGCTGTTAGTCTCTTTTTTCTATATGATTTATTTATATGTTATAAAATTTAGTATGTTGCATCGGTTTGGGATTATTACCCCTATTTTTAATGTAACATTAATAAAATATATTTTTTAGAGGTTAGAACTTGCTTCCCATCCTCTATTCCCATTAAGGATATAATATAGCATTACCATCTGAAGTTTCTTAACTTTTTTCTTAAGATTGCTTTTACTTGGAGTATTTGTTGATCGTTCGAATAACCTGTTGGGATTGTGAATTAAATTTTCCCTTTCTTCTTATGGGCATCATGGTAGGTGTATGAGTTCCCTATATGGTATTTATGCCCTTAGTTATAGGAGTACATGTTATCATGTTGTCAATGTCAGGATTGTATAAATAATTAGCTGTATGTTTTTCAAATAAATGGAAATATATGAATACAGAAAAGGCAAATAAGAATTGAGATGTCAAATTGAGTTTTGCCTGCCATCGTCACCAGTTGATAGAGATTTGTTACACCACAGTTGATGCCAATACAATCATTTTAGTATATATGGAGCTCAGCATAAATGAGTACACCCACTTTGAAAAGTCAGATTTTAATCAATATCTCACTAAAATTAAGAACAATTTCCAAAATTTGGACAAAACTGAATTTGATAGAACATTTTTTTAAATGATAAAATTAAAATAAGGTTAATAATATAACTTTCATTACAAAATGTTCAGTTTTACTCAAATTTGTTGATGCAAAAATTAATACACCCCACATAAACACAACTACATATAGTATTTGCATGACCTCCATGATTTTTAAGGAAAGCACCAAGTTTTCTAGTCATGGAATGAACAAGGTGGTGACATATTGCAACATCTTTCTTTTTCCATTCTTTAAGGAAGACCTCTTTTAGATTCCGGATGCTCGAAGAGGAAAGATATATATCTTTGTACCCTGTTAGCCAGTAGATAGAAAAATATTTAGATTTTAGAGTCCTCAGTGGTTGATAGCTTTTAATGGCTAACTGAAAAGATGGTAATAATAGAATTAATTATGTGTTTTGTATGGAAACTGTCCCATTTAAGGTATGTTGGATGGTTGATTGGCTTCTGATATAGGGATGTCTCTATTTAATTGTTCTCTAGCTTAATAATGGTGTCCAAAAAGTTAATTTCAGTACAGGAGTAGTTGAGTGTTAAGTTGATGGTGGGATAAAATTGATTAAACTGTTCATGGAACGTCTTTTTAGCAATTTGTTACCATCTTTTCAGTTAGCCATTAAAAGGTATCAACCACTGAGGACTCTCAATTCTAAATATTTTTGGATGCTGGAAGGAGAGTGATGTTTAACTTGTCTCTTCAGAATTCCTATGGGTGCTTTGGTTGGGTTCAGATCAGGACACATATTTGGCCACTAAATCACTTTCACTCAGTTCTTCTTAAGAAATGCAAAAGATGTATGTTTTGTATTATTGTCATGTTGGAAAAGTATAGGTCTACCAAGGACATTGAGTGATGGTAACATCTTCTCTTTCAACATAGAGCAGTACATCTGTGAATTCATGATGCCATCAATGAAATGTAGCTTGCCAACTTCAGGAATGCTCATGCAGCCCCACAAAAGAACATTGATCCAACTATGTTTCACTGTAAGCACCATGTATTTAGAAAAATGAATTTAGAAAAATACATGGTCCCTACAGAGAAATATGGTGGTGTCCATATGTGGAGCTGTATGAGTACTGTTGGCGTCAGGGGGCTGTGCATTTATCTCATGGTTGCTCAATCAATCTGACAGCATTTGCAGCCTGGGAAAATAGTGCATATGATTCAGTCAGAAAAATTTGAGTGCCAAACTAAACTGAGCACCAGATGTGCTTTTTATATTATCAATATGGTTTAATCTGTGACAGAACTGTGTACTAACCTTACAGTAGCTTGTACATAGTTTAACTCTCTGTTTTGACAATTTCTGTTGCCTGCTCAAACCTCTTGATTTGGTCTGACCTTATCCTAAAGATTTTTCATTATTTTGTCCTGTTTATACCTTCAGATAGTTGCATCTAAGACCATGGAATGTGGGGACACCTTAGACACCACATTCCAATCTAACCAACAACAAGCTCATTGCAACCCATTGAAATCTCAAGTGAACTATTGGAACAGCATGTACCTGGATAGTCCCACCACTTGTATCTAATGGCAATGAAAATTTTTGTTTGCATATTTATTGTATATTGAATACATTGTACTATTTTTCGTGTAGTTTAATAAGTTTCCATTTCTATACTTTGATTTTTCAGGGAAAGAAAAAATTACTTGAACGGTGTCTGTAATTTTCCGCTAATAAATGTTGATAGTAGTTTAAAAGATGCACGTGATAACAACTGTACAGGCCATCTGCTAGTAGCTTTGCTATTTAAACAGTCCTGACAAAATATAATTGTTCAGCTAAAATACTTAGTAAGGTTTTTAACACATTTCTACCCCTTAAATAACCGTTTAAGAAAATCTTAAATAACCTTTCTAGCAGACTACCTGACATTCCACAAAATCTATGTGTGCTAGACTCAATCATGTCAAAAGTCATAGGAAATTGAAAATCCAACAACATCAATCTTAACATTGTCTCATTAATTAACTGCAGTAGACTTGAACAATTTATTCTTCTAATTAATGAAATCCATATTTAAAATTGTTCTGTCTTCTTTTCAGACATTTTTGAGTTACCAAAAGAATTATGACTTCAATCAAAAAAATATTGTCAATAAGGATAGGAAACTGTATAAAAATATTCACACTGTATCCGTAGGAGACTATAGAATGGAAAATTGTACACTTGCAACGCTGTTCTAGTCCCATTATACACCACTGAATTGTGCTTGATACTGTCTCCTATATTATAATTTGATAGGGCATGTGATAGTTATTATCTGCTGAATTCATGTGGCAACTTACACAGATGAGCTCTTCGTACGTGAAAGAATGATCTCTGCCTGTATAATGTCTGTCAGCATGAGACCTAAAGGTCCCCTTACACAGTTCAATAGGCAGTATGATATGGCTTCCATTCGGTAAACTTTTATCAATCGGCGTTCTTTTTTACTTCCGTTTGCACAGGCAGACCAAAGCAAGCAATGCACACTGCTCAGTGCACATAGGCTGTCATGTTTCTTGGCAGTGAGAGACCTTTGTGCACAAGATAATACAATGCAGAGAACGATGATTTTTTTATGCTGCACAATTATTTATTTCACCCCATGAACAGTCAGATAATTGTGAAACAAGCATTTTAGACATCACTCCTTCACAATTATCTTGCTGCGGAACTGCCCCTTAAAGAGTAACCATTATTTTAATTTCTATTTCATAATTTCATAAATCAATCGTACACGTGAAAATAAGCAACTTTGTAATATATCTTATCAGAGAAATCTGCTTCTTTTTCTGACAAAATTGATCATTCTTTATCAAAGTTCTAAATTCTGAGGTAAAATCTGTATTCAGTAAAGACTTTCCAATTATTGAAATAGGAAATGGCAGCTGCTACTGAAAAAATTCTATGTAGACGGGAGGAGGAGGGGGAGGAGCTCTGCATCTAGCTCCTCCCTCCTACTGTCTGCATAGAATTGCAGCTCTCATCTCCACCTCCTATCTCAGTAATGGGAAAGTCTGTCTTCACTGAACACAGATTTTACTGCAGAATTGAGAACTTTAATAATATAACAACAATTTTCTAAATCAAAATAAAATTCCATGGATACATTGCTGTACATAAGGCCTTATTTATATATAATAGTGTTAATATATCATCTTTCCCCATCTCACAGATCTTCTTTACCTGATTTATCTATAACAATTGACAACATCACTCTTTCCCCGGTACTGGAGGTCCGCTGCCTTGGAGTAAGCCTTGACTCTGCACTGTCCTTCAAACCGCACATCCATGCTTTCTCCACATCCTGCCGCCTCCAGCTCAAAAATATTTCCAGAATCCGTCCCTTCTTCAACCCTCACTCTACTAAAATACTTGTGCACGCACTCATCATCTCCTGTCTCGACTACTGCAACATCCTTTTCTGTGGCCTCCCTGCTAACACCCTCGCACCTCTCCAGTCCATCCTTAACTCTGCTGCCCGACTAATTCATCTCTCTCCTTGCTACTCCCCTCTGCAAATCTCTCCACTGGCTCCCACTCCCTCAGCATATCCAATTCAAATTACTAATACTGAGCTACAAGGCCATCTATAACCTGTCTCCTCCTTATATCTCTGAAATAATCTCCCGATATCTTCCCTCACGTAATCTCCGATCCTCCCAAGACCTCCTTCTCTCCTCCATACTTATTCGCTCCTCACCTAACCGCCTCCAAGACTTCTCCCGAATAGCCCCTATCCTCTGGAATTCTTAGCCCCAACACGTCCGACTATCAACCACACTCGGATCCTTCAGACGGAACCTGAAAACCCACCTCTTCAGGAAAGCTTACAGCCTGCAATGATCCCCGCTGCCTCCTCACCACTACTGGAGCTACCGCATCACCATCACTGGAGCTGCTGCAACCCCCCAACCTACTGTCTCCTTCCCCACCATCCTGTAGAATGTAAGCCCGAAAGGGCAGGGTTTGTTTGTTTACTGTAAGTGATATCTGTAATCTGTATGTAACCTCTTCTCATGTACAGCACCATAGAATGAATGGTGCTATATAAATAAATAATAATAATATATAATTAATAATTTAATATCGAATTTCATTATTTCCTGTACATGTAAAAATACATGCCATCTATGTTTACTATGGTTTTTTTGTTTTTTTTTTTCCAAGAAATTAGGATTTTTATGGACATTGTATTGTGAAAAAAATTGCTCAATGAAATGTGTAGAGAATGAATTATGGTAAGCCCAATTCATCAGAAAGGAAAAGGGAAGATGAAGACAGTTGCTGATGAACAGTGTATAGAAACCACTCCAGCACCTCCTGATGTTTATGTACTTTGATAGGCATAAGGCCAATCTATAGAGCTAGGGACAAAGAAAAGTGCCATAAATTAGGTTTGTGACATGTTTCGCAATTATATGTGCCATAAAGGTTTGGCCCAATGTAATTACATAATGGCTAATGCTGAAGCACTGTTGATTGATGCCTTTTATTAACCAAACCCAGACATAAATAATTTTCAATGCAATTATATTTGCTAATAAGGAAAAACCTTCATTTACAAACAAGTTTTTTAATAATTAGTAGTTGTTTACAAAATTAAAAGAATATTTATTAGAATAGATTCATTGAAACCTTAAACCTTTAGTGACAGAGCCAATTTGGTACTTAATGACCAAGCCAATTTTTACAATTCTGACCAGTGTCCCTTTATGAGGTAATAACTCAGGAACGCTTCAACGGATCCTAGCGATTCTGAGATTGTTTTCGTGACATATTGGGCTTCATGTTAGTGGTAAATTTAGGTCGATAATTTTTTGCGTTTATTTGTGAAAAAAATGGAAATTTGGCGAAAATTTTGAAAATTTTGCAATTTTCAAATTTTTATTCTGTTAAACCAGAGAGATATGTGACACAAAATAGTTAATAAATAACATTTTCCACATGTCTACTTTACATCAGCATAATTATGGAAACAAAAATTTTTTTGTTAGGAAGTTATAAGGGTTAATAGTTGACCAGCGATATCTCATTTTTACAGCAACATTTACAAAACCATTTTTTTAGGGACCACCTCACATTTGAAGTCACTTTGAGGGGTCTATATGGCAGAAAATACCCAAAAGTGACACCATTATAAAAACTGCACCCCTCAAGCTACTCAAAACTACATTCAAGAAGATTATTAACCCTTTAGGTGCTTCACAGGAACTAAAGCAACGTGGAAGGAAAATATGAACATTTTAATTTTTCCACCAAAAATTTTCTTTTAGCATCAATTTTTTCATTTTTACATGGGCAACAGGATAAAATGGATCCTAAGATTTGTTGGGCAATTTCTCCTGAGTACACAGATACCTCATATATGGTCATAAACCACTATTTGGGCCACGGCAGGACTCAGAAGGGAAGGAGCGCCATTTGACTTTTTGAATGGAAAATATGCTGGAATATTTAGCGGTTGCCATGTCGCAGTTGGAGAGTCCCTGTGTGCCTAAACATCGGAGATCCCCCACAAGTGACCCCATTTTGGAAACTAGATCCTCCAAGGAACTTATCTAGATGCATAGTGAGCACTTTGAACACCCAGGTGCTTCACAAATTGATCAGTAAAAAAAGAAAGTACTTTTTTTCACCAAAATTTTATTTTAGCCTAAGTTTTTTCATTTTCACATGGGCAACAGGATAAAATGGATCCTAAAATTTGTTGGGCAATTTCTCCTGAGTACACAGATACCTCATATGTGGTCATAAACCACTGTTTGGGCGCATGGTAGGGCCCAGAAGGGAAGGAGCGCTATTTGACTTTTTGAATGGAAAATTAGCTCCAATCGTTAGCGGACACCATGAAGCGTTTGGAGAGCCCCTATGTGCCTAAACAGTGAAAACCCCCCACATGTGACACTATTTTGGAAACTAGACCCCTTATGGAACTTATCTAGATGTGTTGTGAGCACTCTGAACCCCCAAGTGCTTCACAGAAGTTTATAACGCAGAACAGTGAAAATAAAAAAATCATTTTTTTCCTCAAAAATGATTTTTTAGCACGCTATTTTTTATTTTCACAAGGGTAACAGGAGAAATTTGACCACAAAAGTTGTTGTGCAATTTGTCCTGAGTACACCAATACCCAATATGTGGGGGGACCACTGTTTTGGCGCATGGGAGAGCTCAATAGGGAAGGAGCGCCGTTTTGGAATGCAGACTTGATGGAATGTTCTGCGGGAGTCATGTTGCATTTGCAGAGCCCCTGATGTGCCTAAACAGTAGAAACCCCCCACATGTGACCCCATTTTGGAAACAAGACCCCCCAAGGAGCTTATCTAGATGTGTAGTGAGCACTTTGAACCTCCAAGTGCTTCACAGAAGTTTATAAACGCAGAGCAGTGAAAATAACAAAATCATGGTGGCGCCATGTTGCATATGGAGACCCCCTGATGTGCCTAAATAGTGGAATTCCCTCAATTCTAACTCCAACCCTAACCCCAACACACCCCTAACCCCAACCCTAACCCCTACACACCCCTAATCCAAACCCTAACCATAACCCTAAACCCAACACACCCCTAACCCTAATCCCAACTCTAACCATAACCCTAACCACAAGCCTAACCCTAATCCTAACCCTAACCACAAAACACCCCTAACAATTATCCTAACTCTAGCCCTAACCACAAACCTAACCCTAATCCCAACCCTAATTTCAACCCTAACCCTAATTCCAACCCTAACCCTAATTCCAACCCTAACCCTAATTCTAACCCTAACCCAAATTCTAACCGTAACCCTAATTCTAACCCTAATGCTAACCCTAACCCTAATGCTAACCCTAAGGCTAACCCTAACCTTAGTTCTAACTCTAATCCTAAGGCTAGGTTCATATTGCGTTTTACCAGCCCGTTCAACACATTTCCAAGATGGCGGCGCCCATGAAGAATCCCGGACCGACGCCAGGACAGACCCAGGGACATCGGAGGACCGGGAGAGGTGAGTAGGGGGGGTCGGAAGGTAAGTGGGGGGATCGGAAGGTGGGGGGAGCGGAGGAAAGAAGGAGGGGAGCAGATAGTGACGTGTTATGATCTGCTACAAGCACTAAGGAAAAATGGGAATTCTGTCCCTACAATAGAGCTAAGCTGGATCCCTACGATGTAACGGGGAACCTGATCCTGAGACCAGACCCGCTAAAGTCCTCAGCTAGTCTGAACGAAGACCTATAGTTGCGAGGGAGGAATCCCTACAAGATCTAGGGACTGGGAGAAAAGGTGGACACTAGTGTTGAGCGATACTGCTCGATATCTAAAAATATCGGATCGGAATGGTATCGCCGATATCACTAAATATCGTTGATATCCGATTCCGATACCGGAAGTCCAATGTAAGTCTATGGGAACCAAATATCGACATTAAAAAAAACCATTCTTGCCTTGTTGGTTAATTGTACATGAAGGAAAACAACAAAGACTAATGTAGAATGTATTGGGGGAGGTTGAGGAGACAATAAAGGCATACATGTTTAACCCAATGCATTGGAATAGCATTAATATATTTTTTTTTGGAAATACGTTTGGATTGACTAACAAATTGACAATGTTGTTAACCTTTTTTCTATTTTGGCAAATATGTACAGGTCCTTCTCAAAAAATTAGCATATAGTGCTAAATTTCATTATTTTCCATAATGTAATGATTACAATTAAACTTTCATATATTTTAGATTCATTACACACCAACTGAAATTTTTCAGGTCTTTTATTGTTTTAATACTGATGATTTTGGCATACAGCTCATGAAAACCCAAAAATCATGTCTCAAAAAATTAGCATATCAAGAAAAGGTTCTCTAAACGAGCTATTACCCTAATCTTCTGAATCAACTAATTAACTCTAAACACATGCAAAAGATTCCTGAGGCTTTTAAAAACTCCCTGCCTGGTTCAATACTCAAAACCGCCATCATGGGTAAGACTGCCGACCTGACTGATGTCCAGAAGGCCATCATTGACACCCTCAAGCAAGAGGGTAAGACCCAGAAAGAAATTTCTGAACAATTAGGCTGTTCCCAGAGTGCTGTATCAAGGCACCTCAATGGGAAGTCTGTTGGAAGGAAACAATGTGGCAGAAAACGCTGTACAACGAGAAGAGGTGACCGGACCCTGAGGAAGATTGTGGAGAAGGACCGATTCCGGACCTTGGGGGACCTGAGGAAGCAGTGGACTGAGTCTGGTGTAGAAACATCCAGAGCCACTGTGCACAGTCGTGTGCAGGAAATGGGCTACAGGTGCCGCATTCCCCAGGTAAAGCCACTTTTGAACCAGAAACAGAGAAGCAGCACTGGGCTACAGAGAAGCAGCACTGGACTGTTGCTAAGTGGTCCCAAGTACTTTTTTCTGATGAAAGCAAATTTTGCATGTCATTCGGAAATCAAGGTGCCAGAGTCTGGAGGAAGACTGGGGAGAAGGAAATGCCAAAATGCCTGAAGTCCAGTGTCAAGTACCCACAGTCAGTGATGGTGTGGGGTGCCATGTCAGCTGCTGGTGTTGGTCCACTGTGTTTCATCAAGGGCAGGGTCAATACAGCTAGCTATCAGGAGATTTTGGAGCACTTCATGCTTCCATCGGCTGAAATGCTTTATGGAGATTAAGATTTCATTTTTCAGCACGACCTGGCACCTGCTCACAGTGCCAAAACCACTGGTAAATGGTTTACTGACCATGGTATTACTGTGCTCAATTGGCCTGCCAACTCTCCTGACCTGAACCCCATAGAGAATCTGTGGGATATTGTGAAGAGAAAGTTGAGAGACGCAAGACCCAACACTCTGGATGAGCTTAAGGCCGCTGTCGAAGCATCCTGGGACTCCATAACACCTCAGCAGTGTCACAGGCTGATTGCCTCCATGCCACGCCGCATTGAAGCAGTCATTTCTGCAAAAGGATTCCCGACCAAGTATTGAGTGCATAACTGAACATTATTATTTGATGTTTTTTTTTTTATTTTGTTTTAAACACTTTTATTTTATTGGACGGATGAAATATGCTAATTTTTTGAGACAGGATTTTTAGGTTTTCATGAGCTGTATGCCAAAATCATCAGTATTAAAACAATAAAAGACCTGAAAAATTTCAGTTGGTGTGTAATGAATCTAAAATATATGAAAGTTTAATTTTAATCATTACATTATGGAAAATAATGAAATTTAGCACTATATGCTAATTTTTTGAGAAGGACCTGTATGTTTCACAACTTCCATGCTCTTCACCTTTTTAACTTTTGCCAGTGCCACACTTTCTCCTTCATAATCTTCAGCAGCAGCATCATCTTTCTCATCAAATTATTCTTCATCTTCACCTTCTTAATCTTCTTCTTAAACTTCTTGCTATTCATGTTTTTGTTTACATTACTCATATTGTTATTATTAAACTAATTAATCTTCTTCATATTCAAATTCTTCATCTTCTTCCTCTTCATCTTCTTCATCATATTCTTATTTGTGACAGAGATTCCTGTACTTGTAATCTGTAAAAGTATGAATTGTTCATCCTTCCGTTCTTGCTGTCACAAAAGATTTAAATTACAACAGTATTTGTCCGTGTTCAGTTTAGCCTGCAGCAGCAGGCATTTTCCAGGGGCACCACGAGGAGGAACGGACTCACCCCCATACACTGCTTAGTCTTCTTCTGCTTAGAATTTAGAGCATATATTTTGCTCTTCATTTTGGTCTTATACTTCATGTTCTTCTGCTTTTTGATCTTCTGCTTATTGTTCTTCTGTCTCTTGTTCTGTATCTTGTAGTTTGTCTTAACCTTCTTTGTCCTGTTGGTGATCTTCTTCTGGGTAATCTTTTATTTTTTCTTTGTGATGGTGTTCAGGCTGGTTGGCTTCATGCTCGTCGTCCTTGTTGTCGTCATCTTCTTCTGGGTGGTCTTTAAGGTCGTCTAATTTCCGAGAAACAGCTGACGTAACTGGAACCCTGATGGGTATCAGATGGAGCAAGAGACAATGGAAGTAACGAGGACCAGCTGACTGTGCTGGAACCCGGACGGGTAGCAGAAGGAAAAGAGGCAATGTCACAACCGAGTACCAGCTGACGTTACTGTGACACGGTTACTAAGCAGGAGGTACCTGTGCTCCAAAGCACTACCAAGGACCAGCAAACGTTGGTGGAACTCGGATACGGAGATGGAGGCACCTAGGCCAAAGGCACTGGGGAGAACCAGTTGACGGTACTGGACCCCGGACGGGTAGCAGAAGGAAAAGAGGCAATGTCACAACCGAGTACCAGCTGATGTTACTGTGACACGGTTACTAAGCAGGAGGTACCTGTGCTCCAAAGCACTACCAAGGACCAGCAGACGTTGGTGGAACTCGGATACGGAGATGGAGGCACCTAGGCCAAAGGCACTGGGGAGAACCAGTTGACGGTACTGGACCCCGGACGGGTAGCAGAAGGAAAAGAGGCAATGTCACAACCGAGTACCAGCTGACGTTACTGTGACACGGTTACTAAGCAGGAGGTACCTGTGCTCCAAAGCACTACCAAGAACCAGCAGACGTTGGTGGAACTCGGATACGGAGATGGAGGCACCTAGGCCAAAGGCACTGGGGAGAACCAGTTGACGGTACTGGACCCCGGACGGGTAGCAGAAGGAAAAAGAGGCAATGTCACAACCGAGTACCAGCTGACGTTACTGTGACACGGTTACTAAGCAGGAGGTACCTGTGCTCCAAAGCACTACCAAGGACCAGCAGACGTTGGTGGAACTCGGATACGGAGATGGAGGCACCTAGGCCAAAGGCACTGGGGAGAACCAGTTGACGGTACTGGACCCCGGACGGGTAGCAGAAGGAAAAGAGGCAATGTCACAACCGAGTACCAGCTGACGTTACTGTGACACGGTTACTAAGCAGGAGGTACCTGTGCTCCAAAGCACTACCAAGGACCAGCAGACGTTGGTGGAACTCGGATACGGAGATGGAGGCACCTAGGCCAAAGGCACTGGGGAGAACCAGTTGACGGTACTGGACCCCGGACGGGTAGAAGAACGCACCCATGAAAATGTAAGTTGACAGGACGCAAGACGTCCGCAGTTACCGAATCACACAGTCCTACAGTGGGTGCTTGTCCTATTGTCACAATGGAAACCGCCTTTATTTACATATCCCACAGCACACATAGGAATCACCTAAACTGCAGGCACCATAGAGTCGGCTAACCCGAATGCAACACGACAGCACAACTTATTGGAGGATAATTGACGTTCACACTGCCAGGAAACAGCTGTCGTGCTGTAACCAGGCTGGCCAGGAGTCAGTACCCCTGCCAATTACTTACGAGCAACAAATGGCGGTGTTGTAGCCCAGGGAGTAGAGTTCAGGTGGTAGAAAGATGAACATAACAGGAGACATGGAAAACGTTGCCAAACAGTTATTTAATCTGAAAACGGACAGGCAAATTCAGGTGAGATCCATGCCTTGTTCATTTTCAGAAAAGTAAGCCGGTCTACATTCTCTGAGGATAGTCGCATGCGACGGTCTGTTACTACACCACCTGCAGCACTAAAGACACGCTCAGATAATACACTGGCAGCAGGGCAAGCCAGCACCTCCAATGCATACTGGCTAAGCTCTGGCCATGTATCCAACTTAGAGACCCAAAATTTGAAAGGGGAAGAGGCATCTGGGAGTACACTTAGAGGGAAAGCCAAGCAGTCTGTCACCATCTTACGGAAACGTTTCTTCCTGGTGACTGGAGCCGTCTCGGATGGTGTAGACCTTGCTGGCGCTGTCACAAAACTTTGCCACATTTGTAACATACAGCTCTTGCCCTGTGCAGAGGCGCTGCTTCTGCTCCCTCTTGTTGTAGAGGTGTCTACACTGCCTCGACGCACAGAGCTGCTTTGTAAAGCAGTAGCAGCAGCAGCAGCTCTGTCGGCTGGAATGTACAACAGTATGGATTGCACCAGTGTGTCTTGGTACTCCTGCATTTTACGGTCCCGGTTCACCGGTGTGATGAGGGTTTGTAAGTTGTCCCGGTAGCGAGGGTCTAGGAGGGTGTACACCCAATAATCTGACGTGGTGAGAATGTGGGCGATGCGGCGGTCGTTTCTCAGGCACTGAAGCAAGAAATCAACCATGTGCTGCAGACTCCCAACTGGCCAACAAAGGCTGTCCTCTGGAAGAGGCGTCATCTCTGCCTCCTCTGCATCACCCCACCCTCGCTCTACATACTGACTAGAGCGTTGTGTACCTCCCTCTGTAGGGATTTCTTCGTTCTCCATTGACTCCTCCTCCTCATCCTCCTCACAAAGTGAGCCCTGCCCAGCCCTTTGTGAGGAACCACGTTGTGCTGACTGTCCTGAAGGTAATTGAATTTGTGACTCCTCATCCTCCACCTCTTCCAAAACCTCTTCCTTTAGTGCTTTCAGTGATTTCTGAAGCAGGCAGATAAGGGGGACAGTCATGCTGACTAGTGCATCATCTGCACTCGCCATCCGCGTTGAGACATCAAACGCACGCAAAACGTCGCAGATGTCCTTCATAGAGGCCCACTCAGTAGTGGTGAAGTGTGAACGGCGCAAATTGCGAGTTGATTGCGCCTGTTGCAGCTGATACTCCATTACTGCTGGCTGCTGCTCACACAACCACTCTCGACATATGTAACGTGGAATTCCACCTGGTGGGTACGTCACATATGCGCTGTGTGGCTTCGATTCCCCATGGAAATTAATTTCAGGACGGCCTGTTGACGTTTGGCCACGGCTGTGCTCATATCGGTCGCAACAGGTAAGCGTTCACGGGTCCATGTGGAGGTATACCGTGACGGCTCGTGCAGCGATGATTCTGAGGAACTGGAGTAGGAGGAGGAATCAATGTGTACAGACTGGATTCCTGCAATCCTTGGAGTTGGCAGAACACGTACAGCGCCACTGGCAAGATCTGTACCCGGCTCCACAACATTGACCCAATGGGCAGTGAGGGAAAGGTATCGTCCCTGGCCATGGGTACTGGTCCACGCATCGGTGGTCAGGTGGACCCTGCTACTGACGGCGTTTAGTAGCGCATGTTTAATGTTTCCCTCGACATGTTTTTGCAGAGCAGGGACAGCTTGCCTGCTGAAATAAAATCGGCTTGGCACATTATATTGTGGGACTGCCAATGCCATAAAGTTCCTGAAACTGTCAGTCTCCACCAGCCTGAATGACAGCATTTCAAGGGACAGGAGTTTTGCAATGCCAGCATTCAGAGCCTGTGCTCGTGGATGGTTTGCCGAGTATGGCCGTCTTTTATCCCATGCCTGTGGTACCGATGGCTGTTTTTTGTTCTGGGAGTGTGACGATGACTGTGAACTTGCTGCTGTGGGTGGAATAACAGTTTGTCTATGGACAACTGTGACCGAGGTTCTTCCATGGAGATCCTGTGAGGAAGCCGAACCAGGTGTGTGTGAGCTGGAGGTAGAGGCTCGAACACGACCTGAAGATGTAGGTGCTGCTGTAGGTTGGCCTACATCTCCAGTGTGTCTTTGTAACTCAGCTACGTGCTTTGTCCGTACATGTTTCCACATATTTGTGGTATTCAGGTTACTGATATTTTTACCTCTTTTAACTTTTTGCTTACACAGCTTGCATTGAACATAGCAAATATCATCTACAAGTCTGTCAAAAAAGGACCACGCAGTGCAAGTCATGGGAGCGCCAATTTTGACATTTCTAAGAGAACTGCTCCCAACAGGTGCCAAACTGGAGGCTACAGGCAAGCGAGTCTGCAGCCTACCTCTCCCTCCTCTTTGTACCGTTGGGACAATCTCTTCCTCAGAGCTGCTCCCACCACCTTCCTGTTGCTCACGCCATGTTGGGTCTCGGACTTCATCATCTCCACTACCCTCTTCCAACACCTGCTGCTGTTGGATGGTCTGGGCAGCACCATGCTCCACAAAACCTGGCACCTGAGTCTCATCATCATCATAAGATGCGTTCTGCGGTGTGCTGTCCATCGGCACTGGCTCACCCGCCTCTTCAGATTGAGAGAGACACAGCTGTTGCGCATCACTGCATACTCCCTCTTCTTCAAATTGCAGAATGCTGCTTGCCTGTGCCCGTGTTTGCGAGCCAACAGATTCTGAGAACAGAAGCAGAGACTCAGCTGGCTCCTGTACAGAACTCTCTGACTGCCTGGCCAATTTGACAGGCGGTGAACAGACAGATGGTTGCTCAACAGTGTTGTGTTCCTGAGAGGAGGTGGAAGGAATTGAAGTCGATGCATTGGCTGCCATCCAACCAAAAGCGGCTTCAATTTGTTCTTCCCGCAGCAGGGGGGCACGCCGAGCTCCTACCAAGGTGCGCATAAAGGAACGCTCACTGGGATAAAACTGGTGGATAGCTGTGTCACTGAGGTGGCAGCAGCCACAGAATCCCCACGTCCTCTCCCTGCTGAAACTCCACGGCACGAACGTGCCTTACTCACTGACTTCTTCATCTTGGTAGATTGATAAAGAAAGTCAGAAAAGTTATAAGGCCTAAGTGTGGTTATTACGCAGAGACTGAAGTGAACACTGAAACACAACTGTTCACAATCTGTGAAAGGCTACTCCTTTGTCTACTTCTATAGTGTTTGCAACCAATGTATTGGATACGGATGGAAGCGCGTCACACTAATAGATTATATTTTAAATGGAATGGAGCAGAACCAATTGGAGATAAATGAAAAGGATGAGGCACTGAGACACGCTCAGCAGAGTACAAGCAGCAGTGCTTGAACAAGTAACTGGAGCGTGATGTGCACTCAAAAAATAAAAAACACAGACTGAAGTGAACACTGAAACACAACTGTTCACAATCTGTGAAAGGCTACTCCTTGTCTACTTCTATAGTGTTTGCAACCATGTATGGATAGGATGGAAGCGCGTCACATAATAGATAATTTAAATGAATGGCAGAACAATTGGAGATAAATGAAAGATGAGGCACTGAGACACGCTCAGCAGAGTACAAGCAGCGTGCTTGAACAATAACTGGAGCGTGATGTGCATCAAAAAATAAAAAACACGATGAAGTGAACACTGAAACACAACGTCACAATCTGTGAAAGGTACTCCTTTGTCTACTTCTATAGTGTTTGCAACCAATGTATTGGATACGGTGAAGCGCGTCACACTAATAGTTAAATTGCATGGAGCTGCAAGAATTACACTGAAGAAAAAAAAAGAGTCTGTGAGTGACACGTGCAGATGCCTACAGACAGCGTTGCATGCAGAGCAAACTGCAGCGTCACCTGCACTCACACACACCTTGCAGAGCTGTTAAAACAACACTGCAGGCAAAAGGAAGCTTTACACAGCGGTTGGTGCTAGCCTGCCTACAGCACAGTACACTAAATCGCAATCTCTAACTGTCCCTCAGAGTCAGCACAGCAGCGTTCTGTCCCTTACTGAATTCACAGCACAGTGACGCTAAAATGGCGGCGGCGCCTTTTATAGTGCATTTGACATCATTTTCAGCATCCAATCACAGCCATGCCATTAGTTAACATGACCGCAGCAGTACAGGATGTGCCCACACTTCTTAGGATTCCTCATTGGCTGACTAAAATCACATTGCCTCTCAAAGAATTATGGGAACTTCCGATTCCGGTATACGATATATGGAAAATATCGAAACTAAGTATCGAAAGGCCGATAGAGCTAATATCGGCCGATACCCGATACTTGCGGTATCGTATCGCTCAACACTACTAGTGCTGAACACCTATCATTAACAGAAATCCTTGAAAGATCAGGATGGAAAATAGTAACCTTACTGAATTCACAACACAGTGAGCTAAATTGGGGGCACCTTTTATAGTGATATGACATTCAGATCCATCACAGCCAGCATTAGTTAACATACTGCAGCAGTACAGGACTAGGCCACACTCTTAGGATTCCTCATAGGCTGATAAAATCACATTGCTCCTACAAAGAATATGGCGGAACTATACGATAAATCGGGAAACAGAGTACATGCAGAACAAACGAAACATAAGTATCTGAACGAAGGCTAATCGGCCGATACCCTGATCTAGGGACGTAGTCAACACAGTGGACACCTCCTAACAGAAATTGTAGCAGGGAAAATTAAACAGAAAACAAATACTTAAGATCCTAAGATCAAGCAAAACTGATAAGGCACCTAAGCACCGGCTAGCTTAAGAGTAGATAATACAATGAAGTCCAGCAAAGCCAAAGGCGGACCAGACTAAATAGGGAAAAAAGTCATGTGACCAGCAAACTGAAACAAAACTAACAGAGGGTTCTAACAGTACCCTCCTTCTAAGAGGACCTCGATCCCTAGGACTTAGGCTTATCCTGAAACCTCTTGTGAAAGCTCTGACAAGTCTAGAGCAGAAACATCATCCGCCCTCACCCATGAGTTATCCTCGGGTCCATAACCCTTCCAAGCGACGAGTACTGCAAACTCCCTCTATACCCTCTAGAATTTAGGATGCGGGAATCTCATATTGCCCGTCCCCCACCACCAGGGAACAGTGGCCGAGACGTCTCATCTGAGACCTCAGCTTTTTCAAGAGAGAAACATGAACACCGGATTAATCTTCAGGAGTAGGAAGCTCCAACTTAACAGCAGATTGGTTAATAACCTGAAGCACCTTAAAGGGCCCTACAAACTGGACCCAATTTCTTAGACGGAATCCTCAAGCGCAGATTCTTAGAGGACAACCAACCATGTCACCAATAGCAACAAACCTCTTCGTTTTCTATCAAAATACACTTTGGATCTTTTGTTAGCCTCCTGAAGATTACCACGCACATCAGTCCAAACTCTCTTCAAAACACCAGAAAAATTCTCCTTTTCAGGTACAGCCGATCCCAACTTGGAAAATGACCCAAACGACGGATGTCTCCCAGTACAACAAAAAAAAGGCGAACAACCAGCAGAAGCGGATGTATGATTGTTAAGAGCAAACTCAGCAAGTGGCAGAAACTCAGACCACCCCTCTTGATTATCAGTCACAAAACAACGCAAGAACTGCTCAACATCCTGGTTTTTCCTTTCTGTCTGGCCATTAGACTCAGGATGATATCCGGATGAAAACGATAAATGAACTCCCAACCTGTCATAAAAGGCGCGCCAAAAACGAGCCACAAACTGAGGTCCCCTATCAGAAACAAAGTCAGTAGGAACGCCATGTAGTCTGACAATTTCCTTGACAAAGGCCTTAGCGAGAGTCTTAGCGCAGGGCAGTTTGATGAAAGGAACCAAGTGACACATCTTGCTAAAACGGTCCCCGACCACCCAGATGACAGTGAAACCCTCAGAGGGGGGAAGGTCAGTAATAAAGTCCATAGCCAAATGTGTCCAAGGTGCACTAGGGACCTCCAGAGGGCAAAGCAACCCCGCAGCAGGAGTATGAGAAGACTTACATCTAGCACACACAGTACATTGATGCACCCACTTAATGACTTCCTTCTGCCATCCAGGCCACCAAAAGCTGCGACCCACAAGTCTCTTGGTCTCAGAGATTCCAGGATGACCTGCCAACCGAGAGTCATGACATTCAACAAACAAACCTCTCCTCAGGGTACCAGGCACAAACAACCTCCCATGCGGCGTGTTAGATGGGGCATTCTCCTGTGCTTTAAGAATCTCATCTTCCAACACAGAGTCCAAAACAGCAATAACAACCTCCTCTTGCAAAATGTTTTCCTCCTCCTCAGTACCCACCATAGGAGAAAAGCTGCGAGACAAAGCATCAGCTTTAACATTTTCAGTACCTGGGATGTAAGTAACGGTAAAATTAAACCGCGAGAAAAACAGTGCCCACCTAGCCTGACGGCATTCAAGCGTTTGGCAGCATCAAGGTAGACCAGATTTTTATGATCGGTGAAGACTTGAATGGGAAATTCCGCTCCCTCCAAAAAATGACGCCAGTGTTCAAATGCGAGTTTAATTGCCAACAATTTCCGATTACCAATATCATAAAATTTAGTTCAGACTCAGAAAATTTCTTTGAAAAAAAAGCACAGGGATGTACTCCATCCGTCTTTTCCTGAGACAACACCGCGCCGACCCCCACAGAAGAAGCATCAACCTCAACCAAAAATGGTTTAGTCTCATCAGGCTGCGTAAGGATGGGAGCAGAGCTGAACTTCTCCTTTAGCAACACAAAAGCCTCAATGGCCTCAGTAGTCCACTAAACCGCATCAGCACCTTTCCTGGTAAGATCGGTCAGAGGTTTGGCAATCAGAAAATTTTTTAATGAATTTTCTATAATAATTGGCGAACCCCAAAAACCTCTGTATAGATTTCACACCAATAGGTCTAGGCCAATCCTGCACAGCTTGCACTTTCACCGGGTCCATCTCAAAACCTTCACTGGAGACAATGTAGCCCAAAAAACTAAGTCTCTGTACAGCGAACTCACATTTTTCTAGCTTGGCAAAAAGTGAATTATCACTCAGTAACTGTAATACTTCACGCACACTCCTCCAATGAGTCTCCAAATCCGGTGAATAAATCAAAATTACATCCAAATACACAACCACACATCTGCCGATCAGAGGTCTAAGGATGTCATGAATAAGATTCTGAAAACATGCCGGAGCACTGGAAAGCCCAAAAGGCATGACCAGATTCTCAAAATGACCCAGTGGAGTGTTAAACGCCGTCTTCCATTCATCCCCCTCCTTCATGCGCAACAAATTGTATGCCCCTCGAAGATCAATTTTCGAGAACCACTTGGCCCCCACTAACTGGTTAAACCAATCAGGAATCAATGGCAGTGGGTAAGGATTGTGTACAGTAATCTTATTAATCGCCACAGGAGACTTAGAAGGCCTAATGTGACCGGCGGCCAAGCTTGTCTGTATGTATTCCTCCAAAGCCTTTCTCTCAGGAATAGTCAAATTAAATAAACGACTTTTAGGAAGAGTTGCTCCAGGGACAAATTCAATTGCACAATCATAATCTCTATGAGGAGGCAATACCTGCGATTCCTTATCAGAAAAAACTTTCCAAAAATCCTGAATAGGTACAGGTAACTCCCCCTTAACTACAGCAGCAATACGCCCGTTACAACACTTGTCATAACAATTAGGACTCCAGGACTTAATTTCATTGGTAGACCAATCCAGTACCGGATTGTGCAATTTTAACCAAGGTAACCCCAAAATCACCGGTGAGGGCAAATTATTCAAAACTACCAAATCCAAATTCTCTTGATGAACACCATTAATAGTAAGAGGAAATTCACAGATATGGTGAGTAACATTTTTCAAGGGAGAACCATCCACAGAAACCACAATAATAGGGGAAGACAGAAGTTTGGGTTTTAATTTTAGTTTTTCCAAAAATTTCCCATCAATCACATTGAGAGTTGAACCACAATCCACAAATACCCGAAACTCCATTAATTCCTCCTCAACAGCAGTGGTAGCAGAAAGAAAGACACCTTTATTGTTTAAACAAGCTATACGGGCGAAACTGACCTCATTTTTTTTTTTCTCTTTATTCATTCGAAGCGCACAGTTCTTAATAAAATGCTTAGATTTGCCACAATAGAAACACAAACCTTCAGCAAATCTGCGGTCTTTTTCCCTAGAGTGAGGTGCCATTGCTCCAATTTCCATCGGCTCTCCAATGTCAGTACAGTCCCTCTCCAGACTTGGAGCTGACAAGGCAGATTTACTCTCATTAACCCTTGCACGCAGTCTCCTATCCACCCGTATGGCTAATTGCATAGCCTCTTGCAAGTTACCAGGTATAGGATAAGCAATCAGCAAATCTTTAACCCTTTCACTTAACCCTGCAAGAAATAAACTTTTCAAAGCTGAATCATTCCACCCCACCTGAGTGGACCACCTTCGGAAGTGAGTACAATATTTTTCCACATTACCTAATCCCTGTCTCAAACGCCTCAATTCTGTCTCAGCAGATGAAACACGATCAGGATCGTCATACAATAACCGCAAAGCAGAAAAAAAACTATCCACTGATCTAAAGCATGGATCACTAGGCTGCAGAGAAAAGGCCCAGTCCTGAGGTTCTCTGCGCAAAAGTGACATTATGAACCCTATGCGCTGTGATTCATCACCAGAGGATCTGGGTCTCAAACGGAAATACAACAAGCAAGCATTTTTAAAAGAAAAAAAAATCTTGTTGTTCACCAAAAAATAAATCAGGCAAACATACCTTTGGCTCCACGAAATGTGCTCCAGAACAACTACTCACGTGTTGCTGGATCTCAGCCACCTCCAGAGAGAGTCCCTGCAGGCGTTGAGCCAAATCCTGAACCGACACCATGATGGAAACAGAAAATCTTTCCTTAGAGATTTTTTTTTTTCTTGGCTGGACTTACTGTTATGATCTGCTACAAGCACAAAGGAAAGATGGGAATTCTGTCCTTGTTAAGGGTCTGTGGAACGCACCAAATATATAAAGTAGAGAGGTGCATTCGCAGCCCGGGGTCCACCGTGCAAGCTGAGCCTGCTGCTAGTAGAAATGGCGCGAGAAGCAAACTCTGTTATCCCGCAGAGTTGCCAACATAAACGCCGTAATGCGCTGTGGCAATAAGTGCGAACTCTGTTACTCCACAGAGCCGCTAGAACGAGAGCCGCAGCGCTATATGGCGATGTGTGCGCATTCACTAGACACAACTGAGTGGCAAAGAAAACACACTAGGGCGCTGTCTAGCGTTGAAAGCGAACCCTGTTACGTCACAGGGCCGCTGAGAAAAAGTACTGTGTCCTGTCAGGCTCTCAGGTACACAGTTAAGTGCTACGCGTTCATAAAGCGTGATCATGTGCTAATGTCCTCGCGGGAGTCACCCGCAATCTATGGCGTCTGAACGCCAGACCCTGAATACGGCAATCAAAACTCGTCACCGGTTATGCTGGTAATCTAGGGCATCTAGGACACCGACCCTGACCAGCTACCATACCAAACTCCTCACCGATTAAGTCGGTATTCTAGTGGCTTATTTCAGCCGGGTCCCTATCCACACATACACATGACCACACTGGCGCATAGCATACAATGATTGATATTAGCGCATGGCGGCCCAGCCATGCTACCCTTTTATAGCAACAGCTACAGGACCTTCCAGGAACAAGAACCAATGAGAAGCTGTTACAAACAAACGTAGCTACATGACCTTCCTGGCGGACCAATAGGAGCCGCTGCAGCACCTGAACATGTGACCCCTGGTACTTGTTTTTAACGGTGATGGCGTTAAGACCCTGTAATCAATACACGGACGCAATTCTCCGTTTTTCTTCTGCACGAAGAAAAATCCCGCCCCTGCCGGTGACACCGACTTCCTAATAAACCCTCTTGCCAGGTTCTCCTGAATATATTGCGACATGGCCTCTGTCTCAGGAAGAGAGAGGGGATAGACCCTTCCCCGAGGAGGTTCTGCGCCAGGCAAGAGGTCGATAGGACAGTCATAGGGGCGATGAGGCGGAAGAGTCTCCGCAGCCTTCTTGGAGAACACGTCTGCATATGACCAGTAGTGCTTGGGAAGTGGAGTAAGATCTGCGGGTAACTCCGTAGTGGTAACCTGAACGCAACTCCTGACACATCTGCCTCTACATGCATCACTCCAACCCAGTATCCTACCCGAAGTCCACTCTATATGTGGGGAGTGGAAACGGAGCCAAGGTATACCTAGTAGGATCTCGTCTATTCCCTCGGGAAGGACGAGTAGGGAAATAAGTTCCTGATGGGAAGGAGATACAGACAATGCAAGTGGAACAGTCTGGTGTGTAATTTGTGAGGGCAATGTCGACCCATTCACTACCCGGACAGTCACTGATTTGTCAAGCGCCACCAGAGGTATTGCATGACGGCGAGCAAAGCTAGAGGACATGAAATTCCCCTCTGCTCCTGAGTCCACGCAAAGGTCGGCAGTGAGAATAGAAGTACCAACAGTGATTGTCCCTTTAAGTGTCATCTTGGAGGAAAAAAACGCTGTCTCTAGTGAACCTCCTCCCAGGGCCACTAGACGCGATCGCTTCCCGATCGCTGTGGACATTTGTTGGCATAGTGTCCTGTCTGCTGACAACGGTTACAGACCACGGATACTCGGACGGACCGAGACTTAGGTCCTGCATGAGGAACTTCTGTGGCCTTTTGGGGTTCGGACGCCAGATCGGGAAATTCGAGAGGTTTGGCAAAGGTGGGAGCCAACCGAAACCTCTGCCTACACTGGGCCCGCTCCAACCTCCGCTCGTGAAAACGGAGGTCAATGTGGGTAGATATGGAGATAAGCTTCTCCAGTGTGGCGGGAATCTCCCTGGTAGCCAAAGTGTCTTTAACATGGTCAGCCAGTCCTCGCCAGTAGATTGGAATAAGAACTTTATCAGACCAATCTAGCTCAGAAGCTAGAGTCCGAAACTGGATGGAAAACAGACTGACCAAAGACGAACCCTGTGCCAATCCCAGCAGTTGTAGCGCCGTATCGTGGGTGAGGTACCTGAGGTCCTAAAAAGACCTTTTTAAGAGCCTCCAAGAAACGAGGAGCACTCCGCACCACACGATCGTCGCGCTCCCACAGCGGCGTTGCCCACTCCAATGCTCTGCCCGAGAGTAGAGAAAGTACAAAACCCACTTGTGCCCGATCCGTGGGAAAACATGCAGCCAGAAGCTCGAGCTGTATAGAGCACTGACTCACGAATCCCCGACATTGCTTGCTATCACCGGCAAACTTGTCAGGAAGCGGGAGGTGGGACAATGTAGGGGCAGAGGTGGCAGAAGACAAACTGGCTGCAGCCACGCTAGCAGCCTGAACAGCGACTGCGGTAACATCCACAGCTGAGGTTGTGCGCTCAAGAGCCGCCAACCTACCCTCCAGCTGCTGGATGTACTGCGATAGACGCTGTTCATCCGCCATTTTACTAGCCAGACCCTGGCGCTAATATTATGTTAAGGGTCTGCGGAACGCACCAAATATATAAAGTAGAGAGGTGCGTTCGCAGCCCGGGGTCCACCGTGCAAGCGGAGCCTGCTGCTAGTAGAAATGGCGCGAGAAGCAAACTCTGTTATCCCGCAGAGTCGCCAACATAAACGCCGTAATGCGCTGTGGCAATAAGTGCGAACTCTGTTACTCCACAGAGCCGCTAGAAGGAGAGCCGCAGCGCTATATGGCGATGTGTGCGCACTCACTAGACACAACTGAGTGGCAAAGAAAACACGCTAGGGCGCTGTCTAGCGTTGAAAGAGAACCCTGTTACGTCACAGGGCCGCTGAGAAAAAGTACTGTGTCCTGTCAGGCTCTCAGGTACACAGTTAAGTGCTACGCGTTCATAAAGCGTGATCATGTGCTAATGTCCTCGCGGGAGTCACCCGCAATCTATGGCGTCTGAACGCCAGACCCTGAATACGGCAATCAAAACTCCTCACCGGTTACGCCGGTAATCTAGGGCATCTAGGACACCGACCCTGACCAGCTACCATACCAAACTCCGCACCGATTAAGTCGGTATTCTAGTGGCTTATTTCAGCCGGGTCCCTAACCACACATACGCATGATCACACTGGCGC
The DNA here is from genome assembly GCA_033576555.1 of Oophaga sylvatica. Classification (NCBI taxonomy): domain Eukaryota; kingdom Metazoa; phylum Chordata; class Amphibia; order Anura; family Dendrobatidae; genus Oophaga; species Oophaga sylvatica. The sequence continues at coordinate 40,833 of JARQOD010005708.1, forward strand.
ATAGCATACAATGATTGATATTAGCGCATGGCGGCCCAGCCATACTACCCTTTTATAGCAACAGCTACAGGACCTTCCAGGAACAAGGACCAATGAGAAGCTGTTACAAACAAACGTAGCTACATGACCTTCCTGGCGGACCAATAGGAGCCGCTGCAGCACCTGAACATGTGACCCCTGATCTCCAATGAGAGATCTCACTCTGGGCATGCTCAGATGGGAAAACGCAGGACTTTGTCTCAAAGACGACTGCTCCAGCACTGGCTATAATAGCAGATCCAGGAAAGGCAGCAGCAAGTCACTGCACAGTAGAGGATTGGGCAAGACGCCTGGACCGACGTCTCTGCTGAGCAGGCTCCACTGCGGCCGGAGATGAATGGGAGACCGCAGCGGGACGGGTTCGAGACTCCCCTTGTGCAGCAGCGGGAAATCGAACCCTAACAGTCCCTACAATAGAACTAAGCTGGATCCCTACGATGTAACGGGGAACCTGATCCTGCGACCAGACCCGCTAAAGTCCTCAGCTAGTCTGAACGAAGACCTATAGTTGCGAGGGAGGAATCCCTACAAGATCTAGGGACTGGGAGAAAAGGTGGACACCTCCTAACAGAAATTGTAGCAGGGAAAATTAAACAGAAAACAAATTACTTAAAGATCCTAAGATCAAGCAAAACTGACTGAGTAAGGCACCTAAGCACCCGGCTAGCTTAAGAGTAGATAATACAATGAAGTCCAGCAAAGCCAGAAGGGCGGAGCCAGACTAAATAGGGAAAAAAGGTCATGTGACCAGCAAACTGAAACAAAACCTAACGAAAGGGTTCTAACATGACGGCGGCGACCGATCGCCGCCATTTATCGGTGTTAGGGTTCGAGTTCCCGCTGCTGCACAAGGGGAGTCTCGAACCCGTCCCACTGCGGTCTCCCATTCATCTCCGGCCGCAGTGGAGCCTGCTCAGCAGAGACGTCGGTCCAGGTGTCTTGCCCACTCCTCTACTGTGCAGTGACTTGCTGCTGCCTTTCCTGGATCTGCTATTATAGCCAGTGCTGGAGCAGCCGTCTTTGAGACAAAGTCCTGCGTTTTCCCATCTGAGCATGCCCAGAGTGAGGTCTCTCATTGGAGATCAGGGGTCACATGTTCAGGTGCTGCAGCGGCCCCTATTGGTCCGCCAGGAAGGTCATGTAGCTACGTGTGTTTGTAACAGCTTCTCATTGGTCCTTGTTCCTGGAAGGTCCTGTAGCTGTTGCTATAAAAGGGTAGCATGGCTGGGCCGCCATGCGCTAATATCAACCATTGTATGCTATGCGCCAGTGTGATCATGCGTATGTGTGGTTAGGGACCAGACTGAAATAAGCCACTAGAATACCGACTTAATCGGTGAGGAGTTTGGTATGGTAGCTGGCCAGGGTCGGTGTCCTAGATGCCCTAGATTACCGGCGTAACCGGTGAGGAGTTTTGATTGCCGTATTCAGGGTCTGGCGTTCAGACGCCATAGATTGCGGGTGACTCCCGCGAGGACATTAGCACATGATCACGCGTTATGTACGCTTAGCACTTAACTGTGTACCTGACAGGACACAGCACTTTTCCTCAGCGGCCCTGTGACGTAACAGGGTTTGCTTTCGACGCTAGACAGCGCCCTAGCGTTTTACTTTGCGGCTCACTGAAGCTAAGTGAGTTCGCACCTATCGTCATATAGCGCTGTGGCATTTCCGTTAGCGGCTCTGGGTATTAACAGAGTTCGCACTTACTGCCACAACGCGCTACGGCGTTTATTTTAGCGACCCTGCGGGTTAACAGAGTTCGCTACTTTCGCCATTTTACTAGCAGCAGGTTCCGCCTGCACGGTGGACCCCGGGCTGCGAACGCACCTCTCTACCTCATATATTTGGTGTGTTCCGCAGACCCTAACATAATATTAGCGCCAGGGTCTGGCTGGTAAAATGGCGGATGACCAGCGTCTACTACGGGACATCCAGCAGCTGGAGGGTAGGTTGGTGGCTCTTGAGTGCACAACCTCAGCTGTGGATGTTACCGCAGTCGCTGTTCAGGCTGCTAGCGTGGCTGCAGCCAGTGTGTCCACTGCCACCTCTGCCCCCACAATATCCCACCTCCCGCTTCCAGACAAGTTTGCTGGTGACAGCAAGCAATGTCGGGGATTCGTGAATCAGTGCTCTATACAACTCGAGCTTCTGGCTGCACGTTCCCCCACGGATCGGGCACAAGTGGGCTTTATAATTTCGCTTCTGTCAGGCAGAGCGTTGGAGTGGGCCACCCCGCTGTGGGAGCGTGACGACCGTGTGGTGCGGAGTGCTCCTTGTTTTCTGGAGGCTCTAAAAAAGGTCTTTTTAGGACCTCAGGTCACCCACGATACGGCGCTACAACTGCTGGCATTGGCACAGGGTTCGTCTTTGGTCAGTCTGTTTTCCGTCCAGTTTCGGACTCTGGCCTCAGAGCTAGACTGGTCAGATAAAGTACTCATTCCAGTCTACTGGCGAGGACTGGCTGATCATGTTAAAGATGCTTTGGCTACCAGGGAGATTCCCGCCACACTGGAGAAGCTTATCGCCATATCTACCCGCATCGACCTCCGTTTTCACGAGCGGAGGTTGGAGCGGTCCCAGTGTAGGCAGAGGTTCCGGCTGGCTCCCACCTTCGCCAGACCTCTGGAATCTTCCAGCCAGGCGCCCGACTCCCATGAGGCCATGGAGGTTTCCCGAGCGGGACCTAAGTCCCGGGCCGCTCGAGTACCCGTGGTCTGTAACATCTGCCAGCAGTTAGGACACTATGCCAACAAATGTCCACAGCGGTCGGGAAAACGGTCGCGTCTAGTGACCTTGGGAGGAGGTTCACTAGACACTGCGGCATTTTCCACCAAGTTGTCCTTTAAAGGGACAATTACAGTAGGTCCATCCACGCTCTCCGCTGAGCTCTGTGTGGATTCCGGAGCCGAGGGGAATTTCATGTCCTCTGCATTTGCTCTCCGCCACACTATACCTCTGGTGATGCTCGCCCAACCGGTGACTGTGCGAGTAGTGAATGGATCAACTCTGCCCTCCCAAATCACCCACCAGACGATCCCTCTCACTTTATCTATGTCCCCATCCCATCAGGAGAGTATTTCTTTTCTTGTCCTGCCCAAGGGAATAGACGAGGTGTTGCTGGGAGTACCTTGACTCCGTTACCACTCTCCCCATATTGAGTGGTCCTCTGGGAGGATACTGGGTTGGGGTGATTCATGTAGAGGCAGGTGTATCAGGGAGTGCGTTCAGGTCACCACCACAGAGATACCCGTAGATCTCACTTCTCTTCCTCAGTGTTATTGGGCATATGCAGACGTTTTCTCCAAGAAGGCGGCGGAGACTCTTCCACCTCATCGCCCCTACGACTGTCCTATTGATCTCTTGCCTGGAGCAGAACCTCCTCGGGGGAGAGTATACCCCCTCTCGCTCCCTGAGACGGAGGCCATGTCCCAGTACATTCAGGAGAATCTGGCAAGAGGGTTCTGTTGTGAATGGGTTTGAGATGAGTTCTGAGCAGAGGCTCCCTCTGGTGGTTACAAGCGGTGCTAGTGAAGATTGTGAGGACTGGGAATCAGGTGTTACTGACTGGTCTTATGTAAGGGAGTCATTTTCCCATCAGGGTTGCCGGTGATCAATTGTTCTGGTCTGAATCCTTCATTCCAGTTTCCCTTGTAGCCTGCTGTGTCGTGTCTGCATCTCCTGCTATCAGATAAGACTTTTTCTTCTTTTGTGTTTGTGCTATATTTTTGCATTTTGTCCTGCACTTCTTTGGGGGCCTTCAGGGTCCCCTCCGGGGGCTTCTGCCCTCTCAGTTTAGTTCAGCCACTGAGTTTTGTTCTTTTGCTTTTTCCAGTTTTTTCAGTGGCTGCTGTTTTGATTTTGTTACACCAGAGAGCTAATTTAGGAGGTAGAGGTCGTGTGATCTCAGGTGATTTTGAAATTAGTAGAGTTGGTGCTTTTCAGGGTTTTCTGGGATTGCAGTAAGTACCCTTCCTATCCTTTTCTATTTAGATAGTTTGGGCCCCAGCGTTTGCTCATACTATTTTCTTTCTGTGTCAGTATTTCCTCTTGTCTAACCGCCATTACATGTTTGGGGGCTTTCTATTATCTTTGGGGTTCTGCTCCGGGGCAGATAGCTTTCCTATTTCTATCTTTAGGTGTAGTTAGTTTCTCAGACTGTGACGAGGCGTCTAGGACCAACGTAGGAACGCTCCACGGCTGCCTCTAGTTGTGGTGGTTAGTCAGGGTACTGCAATCTCATAGATTCCAACTGCTCTGGTGTATTGCCTTTTTTACCTGCACTCCTCAGCTACCGAAACATAACAGTATCACCGGCCTAAAAATTGAAAATTGTATGGTACTCACAGAAGGGAAAAAAAAAAAAATATTGTGAATGAAAAAAGGTTGTCAGAGTTGTCAGAGATATTTTTCTGTTTGTTGCATTTTTTTTTTTTTTTCCTCTGTATCTCTGGGTGCTGGGGAGGATCTTTTCTCCCAATGGAGTTTGCACAGTTGTCTGGCCGTGTGGATCAGCTTGCCACTGAGGTTCAGAGTATTGCTGCATATCTTGCTAGGTTGCCTGTTGTGGAACCTAGGATCCCCATGCCAGATTTGTTTTTAGGGGATCGAGCTAAGTTTCAGAATTTCAAAAATAATTGTAAATTGTTTTTTGCCTTAAAATCTAAGTCCTCAGGAAACGCAGCGCAGCAGGTTCAAATTATCATCTCTCTCCTGCGCGGCGATCCTCAGGATTGGGCTTTTTCCCTGATACCTGGGGATCCTGTTTTGAGTGATGTTGATGCGTTTTTTCAGGCTTTGGGGTTATTGTACGATGAGCCTAATGTCACTGATCAAGCTGAAAAAACCTTGTTGGCATTAAATCAGGGGCTTGATGACGCTGAGTTATACTGTCAGAGATTCCGTAGGTGGGCAGTCCTGACCAAATGGAATGACGACGCTTTGGCGGCCCTTTTCCGGAAGGGTCTGTCAGATAATGTAAAGGATGTTATGGTGGGATTCCCTGTCCTCTCTGGTCTCAATGATTCTATGTCATTAGCGATTCAAATTGACAGACGTTTGCGTGAGCGGAGAAGTATGCGTGGAATGGTGTTGCCTTGTGAACCAGCTTCTGAACCCATGCAGTGTGATAGAGTGGTGTCTGGGGCACAGCGTCATGAGTTTCGAAAGCGCAATGGGTTATGTTTCTACTGTGGTGATGCCTCTCATGCTATTTCAGTCTGCCCTAAGCGGGGAAGACGTTTTGCACGCTCAGTTGTCTTGGGTAGTGTTCAGACTAAGTTTTTATTAACTGTCACTCTGATATGCTCTCTGTTCTCATTTTCTGCTCAGGCTTTCGTTGATTCTGGAGCAGCTATTAACCTGATGGATTATGATTTTGCTAAACGTTGTGGGTTTCCCTTGATACCCCTACAGAAGTCTATTCCCCTACTGGGGATCGATTCTACCCCTTTGGCTGAGAATAAACCCCAGTTTTCTACTCAGGTGATAATGAGGGTTGAACCTGATCACCAGGAGTGCTGCAAATTTTTGGTTCTATATAATCTGCATGACATTATCGTGCTGGGTTTCCCTTGGTTACAGTCTCATAATCCTGTTTTGGATTGGAAATCTGTGTCTGTAACCAGTTGGGGCTGCCAATGTGTTAATACCAACACTCCTGTTTTTTCTGCCTCCCCCCAGGCTCAGGATGTTCCTGACTTTTTGTTTGATTTTTCTGATGTGTTT
>JARQOD010005709.1:0-46597 GCA_033576555.1 Oophaga sylvatica
AGCAGCCGCTATATTATAATGCACCCCCATAGGCAGCCTCTGTAGTATAATGCATCCCCATAGGGAGTCTCTGCAGTATAATGCACCCCAATATGGAGCCTCTGTAGTATAATGCAGCCCCCATATACAGCCTCTGTAGTATAATGCACCCCCCATATACAGCCTCTGTAGTATAATGCACCCCCATTAAAAAAAAAAAACAATACTCACCTCCCGGCTCCTGTGCTGCTCACTGTTCTCCCTCTCAGCGTCTGACAGCGGGCGCCGGCAGGTGATGTCATCGCGCCCGCTGTCAGACGCTGAGAGGGGGATTATGGGAGAGAAGGAGCGCTCGCTCCTTCTCTCTCTATGCGGTCAGCTGTATCGGCTGGATGCCGATACAGCTGACCCTCCGATGACGGGTGGGGGGCCCACTGCTGGCACCGGGCCCCCCCAACGCCTGTTCAGGCCCCATAGCTTCTGGGCGGCAGAGCAGGAAGATCGATTCTCCCTGCTCTGCCGCAGAATGTAACTGTATCGGCGTGCTGTGCATGCCGATACAGTTACTGTAGCGTAGCTCCGGGTGGGCCCCCTCAGAGCGCGGGGCCCGGGGCCACCGCCCCCTCTGCCCCCGACCTATCCTTTCAAATCAGGGCCCACCACGCAGGAGCTGGGGCCCACCGGAGGTTTCTCCGGTGTCCCGGTGGCTCAGTCCGACCCTGCTTGCCAGCCTGATAATACCAGGCCACAGCAGTCTGCTTATCTTTGCTGGTTAACAAAAAGGGGATCCCCTCGAAAAAAATTGGCGTGGGGTCCCCCCTATTTTTGTTAACCAGCCAGATGAAGCAGACCGCTGAGGCCTGGATTTTCAGGCTGTTAAGGAGCCAAGATCCATGGACCTTGCCAGCCTGATAATACCAGGCCACAGCAGTCTGCATATCTTGGCTGATTAACAAAAATAGGGGATCCCCTCGAAAAAAATTGGCGTGGGGTCCCCCCTATTTTTGTTAACCAGCCAGATGAAGCAGACTGCTGAGGCCTGGTTTTTCAGGCTGGTAAGGATCCAATATCCATGGACCTTGCAAGCCTGATAATACCAGGCCACAGCAGTCTGCTTAGCTTGGCTGGTTAACAAAAATAGGGGATCCCCTCGAAAAAAAAACGGCGTAGAGGTCCCCCTATTTTTGTTAACCAGCCAAGTAAAATGCAGACTGCTGCGGCCTGGTATTAAAAGACTGTCAAGGCCCATGGATTTTTGCCCTCAACAGCCTGATAATACCAGGCTACAGCAGCCCCACATTTGGCGCATCAAAAGATGTGCCAATTGTGGCACTTTACCCGGCTCTTCCCACTGCCCTGTAGCGGTGGCAAGTGGGGTAATAAGGGGTTAATGTCACCGTTGATTGCACGGTGACAATAAGCCCGGTTAATAATGGATAGGCGTCAATAAGACACCGATCCATTATTAATCCCAAAGTTTTTAAATGTATAAAAAAAAGACAAAGCAAGAAAAAAGTCTTTTAATGAAATAAAAGAGACAACACAGTTTTCATTTCTTTTATTATACTCTCATTCCTGCGACGCCATCGATCTCCTGTAAAAAAAGGAAAAAAACAAACCAACAGTATACCACCTGTCCGACGCAGTCCATAGTAACGACTGTCCCACGACGATCCAGCTCTGCTACATCGCAATGACAGGCAGAGCCTGTCATCGCGAGCAGCACAGCTGATTACCTGCTTCCCCGGCGGTGACGTCATCGGACTGACTGCTTTACGGCCGGGATTACCCAGCAGTCACTGCAGTTATCGCGAGAAACTGCATGTGACCGCGGGGAAAGATGATGGCGGCCATCAAGCAGTCCAGGCCGTGACCGCCGGAGATCTTCTGCCAGGTAAGTGCCGCTGACTCCTGACAGACCCGACCGACGGACACTGACAGTGACAATTCTGATTCCGGTATCCGATATGACGACAATATCGGAACTCGGAATCGAAAGTCCGATACAGCTAATATCGGCCGATACCCGATATTTGCAGTATCGTATCGCTCATCCCTAATTGCAGGTTATCATGTATACCACATTAGTGGTTGTACAACTAATATATGAATTTATCCAATGTTTTTTTGTTCCATTAGCTGGTATAACTTATTTAGCACCGTTGTTCATATAGGTACAGGCTGGGCATCGATTTCTGCCACAGCGATAATTTCCTTTCATATTTAACCATTGGCTCGATATGTTACTTTTGTCAATGGGAGCAACGCATTGTTTTACTGTTCTGCCTTCTTGGCTACAAAAATACATTTGTCCTTGACTATGTCATGTAATTTTTCATTAACATACATTAGTGGCAATGAATGTTTTAACTATGGATACAATTTTATTATATTGCTTAGAATATTTCGTAGTGAATATCAATGCCTCTTCAATTTTGATATCCTTATTAATTGGAGATTATTTTTTTATCTAGACATTTTTTACATATTTCTCTTCAGCTTTTATACGCGCTTGCTTGATGTCCATAATTTTATACCCTCTTTCTTTTAATCTAGCTGTTAATTGATTAGCCTGTTCTTCATATTTAGTTATATCCGAACATTGCCTTCTAATGCGCAAAAATTGACCTATGGGTAATGCCCGTACTGTATGTGCTGGATGCATACTATCTGCGCGTAGCAAAACATTACCCGCTTCTGACTTTCTACAGTTTTGATAATTGATTGCTTTGTTATTGGGATTTATATCTATTAACACGTCTAAAAATGGTATAGTTCTGTCATGAACATTGTGAGTGAAATACAGCAGTAAATTGTTGTGATTTAATTGCTCGATCCATTCTTGTACTTCATTGTTACTACCTTTCCATATAATCAACACATCATCTGCATATCTTCTGTACCATATCATATTGCTTAAATATTTGTTGTCATTGTAAAAATCATTTTTTGCTCTAAGTATGCTACATACAAATTGGCCAAACTTGCAGAGAATGCCGATCCCATTGGACAACCTTTTATTTGACTATAATATTTCTTATTGTACAAGAAGTAATAATTTTTTAGTAAGAATGATACTGCTATAAGAATGAAATGCTGCAGTTTCCATTCATATGCTGTATACTCCATAAGTGTACTCGCAGGTACTGACATAGCTGTATCATGAGGGATAGATGTGTATAGAGACTCAATGTCACACCACTTATAATTAGTATTCCATTCAATTGTTTTTATCTCCTCAATTAACGAAAATACATCCTTCACATATCCGGGATTTGTGACCACAATGGGTTGCAAAAATTTGTCAACCCATATGGACAATTTTTCAAAAATTGAACCTATTGCGAAACAATAGGCCTTATGGGCGGCGGAAATAGTTTTTTATGTCATTTGAGCGTGGTCTGAAGCGTTGGATTAATGGGATTAATCACATATAATGCATCTACATCATGTTGTGTCAATATAGATGATTGCATTCCTATATTCAAAATCGCCTTTAGTCGCATTTGGATATCTTTTTTGGGTTCTCGCTTAACCTCACGTATGTTTCTGGTGTATTTAGATGGTTAAATACTTGCTGTTCCAATAGTGTCTTATCAATGATTACTATTTTTCCTCCCTTATCTGCCTTTGTATTGTAATATAAGGGTTATTTCTTAAGGCTTCTATCTGCCTATTCTGGTTATTTTTTCTTTCTCTATTTTTTTCAACTTGCTGATGTAACTTTATTAACTGCGTCTCTACTGCTTTCTGGAATTTATCAATGTCTTCCGTGCGTGCTTGCACCGGGTAAAATTCTGGGTTAGTGAATCTAATTTGTTTTACATTTTCTTTTGTCACTTTTTTCCCTCTGCTCAATACTTTCTATTTGTTTATTCAAATCCAAATGCATGAATTTATTCTTTGGCATCACATATTGATTACAAGACTCATTAGTTGTTTCTTCAGCAACTTCATTTGCATAATGTAATTTTAAAGTAACATTCCTTACAAATTTATTTAAATCCAACATGGTGCCAAATAAATTGAAATCATGCTTTGGTACATAGTTAAATCCTTTATTCAAGAAACGCAGCTGAAACGCAGTTAATACGCATGCAGATAGATTACATGTTTGCTGATCTTCTATTTTTGCCTCGTTTTCATACGCTGCGGTTTTACATGCTCTTCTCCACTTTCTCCCCCCGCGGTGCTTGCGCCCTCTTCTTCTTTCTCCTTTTGCTTCTCCTTTTCTTTGTCTTTGTCCTTTTCCTTGCGACTTTCCTTTTCTAAAAAATTCCTTTTGTTGACTGCAGACTGTGCTTCATTATCAGAGATGTCATAGTTGCTAGTTGTATCAGACTCAGTTTCTGTGAAAGAAACTCTTCTCTCATCCTTAGATTTATTATTCTTTCTATTTCTTCTTCTAGCTGACTTTTTCAATATAGATTTGTTCTCTTGAATATTCTGTTCAGCATTTTTATTTGCCCAAGTATACACACGGTCAGTTCTATAATCAAATAAATCTCTTTTGTATTTATTCTCCTTTGTGGCCGCTATTATGTTCTCTGCTTCTTTAATACTGTTAAGGGTATGCCACACTAAACAACATCGCTAACGGGATCGCTAAAAAACGTCACTATTTAGCGATCCCGTTAGCGATGTTGTTCAGTGCGGCAGCTGCCAGCGACGAGCTTCCTGCTGTGATCTCGCTCGTCGCTGGAATCGTTCCGGACCCTATTTTATCGCCGGCGCTCCCGCTGGGTAAGTATAATCGCTAAGTGTAGCACCTTTTCTTAGCGATTTAGCGGTACTTTTGTACCGCTAAAGTCGTTAAGGAGATCGCTAACCGCGATAGCGTCCTTAACGACATCGCTAAGTTAGGTAGCTACTAGCGATATAGAAACAATCCCGCTAGCGATCTCATTAGTATGCGTCGTTATCGTGATCGCTAGCGGGATTGTTTAGTGTGGCAGTACCTTTATTGAGCTTATCTTGGAGTTCTTTTGCTTTGTTTAATTGTTGATAAGGAATAATGGTTTCTTTAGCTGCTTTTATTTGGACATCCAATTCCTGCAGCTTTTCTGTTTCATAATGAACAATTAATTTCATCAAGTCCATAGATGCACCTGATAAGATGGCATACCAGCGTTTTTCAAACTCTTGGCCATATTGGTTTGTTGGAGGTTTTTTAATCCGCAAACCACGCGGTATCATGGCTTTTGAGATGTATGAACTGAGGCTAGATGAGTTCCACCACAATCTGGTCTGATCACTTAGCAACCTTTGCAAATTTCTAAACGCTAGTTCACATTCCACATTCTGCTGCACTGTGGAGATTCCTTCTTGTAACAGAAAATCTAGGCTTTCACAGCGGGGTTGAGAATTAATGTCCCCCAGTTGATTAAAGGCTTGTATATCCATTTGTATCGATACTGAAGTGGCTTTATTAAAAGCAAAGCTCAATACACTAGCTGTTTTATTAGCGATTCAATTTTACTATTAATATGATACAGTCCTCAAATGCTTATAATCTGCTTTATGAGGTTTCGTTCATCTCTTATGTGCTGAAGCTTTTACTTTTGTTAGTTAAACCAGACTTTTATCATTTCACCACTTAAAATAATGTTGCTTGGGGTGATAGTATTGTTTCACTGGTTTAACTCCTTGTTAGTTACTTTGCTTCACACAATGAGTTAAACTAGGGAGGTAAGCATAAAGTGCCGGGGTTTCAATGCAATGATACAAAAAATGAGGCTTGCGCCCCAAAGAAATGCACAGCTTACCTCCCTGTTGATGGAGTCCTTCTCAGGAGCAAAGGATTATGTAGAGACGTCCCCGCTTCGTGTTGAAAGTTCATATAATAGAATCCACCAGCTCCATATGAAGTAAAAAAATCCTTTATTGAATCGCTTATCAGCTAAAAATGCTTGCTTGCATAGTAGGTGCTGCGGTACATGTTGCAATTACATGTTTCGCTCCAAAAGATGAGCTTTGTCAAATTGCTAGGCTGCATGCTCAGCGCGGACGCCAGCTTAATTATCAATAAATATACGAAATATCCATTCTATTATTCATACCTAGCGGTTGTCTGGTGTTAAAGTTCATTATATACAACGCTTCCCTCATCCTAAGCTTCTTTAATTGATCACCTCCTCTTTCCTGATTTTTCACCCGTTCTAAACCAGAATGAATAATAGAATGGATATTTCGGATAATTATGCAATATAATTTATTAAACAAAATCAATATTTAAACAAAAAAAAAAAGAAAAAGGAAATATATAAATCATAATATTAGAATTAATATGATAAAAATTAATGATATGAAACATAATTACTAATATAATAAAATAAAATACAATGAATTATATTTGACATTTGCATATAAATAAAAGTTGCATAACATATATTCATGTAATGCAGGTAAGCAGATTCACCACGGAAGCATATCCATTACTATTTTAATGATTAGATCAGCATCTAGACATCATTCAAAAACAAAGATGAATAGTATATAAATGGCATTGATACGGTTAATAGTGTGCTTGCAAAAGCGAGTGATGCTCACTGAATGCATTAAGGAGTTTAGTAGTATTAACCAACCACACCTAAAGACTAATCATGTCACAGAAGGTGTAGGAAAGATGTGTATCTTCATACCGTGTTAGCCAGTAGATAGAAGGTGGTGAGTAGAGTTGAGCGATACTTTCCGATATCCTAAAGTATCGGAATCGGAATGGTATCGCCGATATCACTAAAATATCGGCGATACCCGATACCGATACCGGAAGTCCCATGTAAGTCTATGGGAACAAAATATCGCAACTAAAAAAACCCCATTCTTTCCTTGTAAACACTAAATATACACACATAGAATACATATATATATATATATATATATATATATATATATATATACATGTCATTGTGACTATATATATATACATATATGTATAGTTTATACACTTCTACATAGTAAAATATCCTCTGATTCAATTGCCGGGTAAAGCCGGCTTCAGTGAAAAGACAGAAGCACCCGACATGAAATGACACTTGGTGTACATAGGGTTAACCATGTCTTTTCATGTCGTTTGCTATCTGATTTACACAAACAATTAAATCAGACTGTGTGCAAAATTTCACACCTGTAGGGGTTAATTAAAGGTGTAAATTCGTTGTAAAAAAACCGGACTTTTTTGCTACGAATTTACACCTTTAATTAACCCCTACAGGTGTGAAATTTTGCACACATAGTCTGATTTAATTGTTTGTGCAAATTAGATAGCAAAGGACATGAAAAGACATGGTCAACCCTATGTACACCAAGTATCATTTCATGTCGGGTCACCCGACATGAAATGACACTTGGTGTACATAGGGTTAACCATGTCTTTTCATGTCGTTTGCTATCTAATTTGCACAAACAATTAAATCAGTCTATGTGTGCAAAATTTCACACCTGTAGGGGTTAATTAAAGGTGTAAATTCGTTGTAAAAAAAACGGACTTTTTTGCTACGAATTTACACCTTTAATTAACCCCTACAGGTGTGAAATTTTGCACACATAGACTGATTTAATTGTTTGTGCAAATTAGATAGCAAAGGACATGAAAAGACATGGTTAACCCTATGTACACCAAGTGTCATTTCATGTCGGGTTCTGCATTTTCACAAAAGCCGGCAATTGAATTAGCGGCTATTATACTATGTAGAAGTGTATGAACTACAAATATAAATATATATATATATGTGTCACAAATTCAATGACATGTATATATATATATGAGGTGTAAAATTGCTGAAAAAAAATGCGTGGGCTCCCGCCCTATTTTCGCAACCAGACAGACAAAGCCAGTGAGTGGGGGCAGATAATAATAGCCCAGAGAGGGACCATTATTTTTGCCCCCCCCCGGCTACTAACATCTGCCCCCAGACACCCCAGGAAAGACAAATCTATAATTAGATTCGCCCTTTCTGGCACTTTGCCCGTCTATTCCCATTGCCCTGTAGCGGTGGCGAATGGGTTAATATGGGGTTATAGCCACCTTGCTATTGAAAGGTGACCTTAAGCCAGGTTAATAATTGAGAGCTGTCAATTAGACAACTATCAATTATTAATCCTATTGCATGAAATAAAAATAAAACACACACACTTTAATTAAAAATCATTTTAATGAAATAAAGACACATGTTTTTGACCATCTTTTATTTTACTGCAAAAACCATTTCCTGTAATAAAAATAAAATAAAAAAGCAAAATTATTCTTACCTATCCCATGCACAGTCAGGTCCCACGGTGTAATCCTTCAGAAAGGGTTAATGTTTACTGCAGGGACCGCAGCTAATGCTGCAGCCTCACAGTAAACCCCAAATGAATGAGTTCCTCTCCTGCCTGACAGGAGAGTAAAGGCTGGGTGTCACATAACGATACACCAGCGATCCCGACAACGATATGCACTTGTCAGGATCGCTGGTGTATCGCTACATGATCGCTGCTGAGCTGCCAAACAGGCAGCTCAGGCAGCGATCTGGGACAGCGACACTGCGGGTAACATCGCTTAAGGGCCCGTCTCACATAGCGATATCGCTACCGAGATCGCTGCTGAGTCACTAGTTTTGTGACGCAGCAGCGAGCTCACCAGCGATATCGCTGTGTGTGACATTCAGCGACGATCAGCCCCCCTGCCGGGTATCGCTGATCGTCGCAGAAATGTCAGGACCTTTTTTTGATCGCTGGTCTCCCGCTGACAGGCACGCATCGCTGCGTGTGACAGGCGGGAGACCAGCGATCCGCTGGTAACCAAGGTACACAGCGGGTTTCCATGCACCGCGCAGCGCTTGGAAACCCGCTGTGTACCTTGGATACCAGCTCCCTGCATCAGGGCGCGGTATCCAAGGTACACAGCGGGTTTCTAGGCACAGCCCCGCGCCTGGAAACCCGCTGTGTACCTTGGTTACCAGCGGATCGCTGGTCTCCCGCCTGTCACACGCAGCGATGTGTGCCTGTCAGCGGGAAACCAGCGATCAAAAAAAGGTCCTGACATTTCAGCGACGATCAGCGATACCCGGCAGGGGGGCTGATCGTCGCTGAATGTCACACACAGCGATATCGCTGGTGAGCTCGCTGCTGCGTCACAAAACTAGTGACTCAGCAGCGATCTCGGTAGCGATATCGCTATGTGAGACGGGCCCTTAAGTGGAAAGCTTAATTGATTGCTTTCCACTTTCACTTCAGGTCAGCAGGACACAATCAGTGACGTCAGGAGTACAAAAGGTTCCCGAAAAAATGGCGTGGTCCCCTATTTGTTAACGAGAGCAACGCTGAGGCCTGGATTTCAGGACTGTTAAGGAGCAAGATCCATGACTGCAGCTGATAATACTAGCCACCATCTGCATTCTTGCGATAACAAAAATAGGATCCTCGAAAATTGGCGTGGGGTCCCCCCTATTTTTGTTAACCAGCCAGATGAAGCAGACCGCTGAGGCCTGGATTTTCAGGCTGTTAAGGAGCCAAGATCCATGGACCTTGCCAGCCTGATAATACCAGGCCACAGCAGTCTGCATATCTTGGCTGATTAACAAAAATAGGGGATCCCCTCGAAAAAAATTGGCGTGGGGTCCCCCCTATTTTTGTTAACCAGCCAGATGAAGCAGACCGCTGAGGCCTGGTTTTTCAGGCTGGTAAGGATCCAATATCCATGGACCTTGCAAGCCTGATAATACCAGGCCACAGCAGTCTGCTTAGCTTGGCTGGTTAACAAAAATAGGGGATCCCCTCGAAAAAAAAACGGCGTAGGGGTCCCCTATTTTTGTTAACCAGCCAAGTAAAATGCAGACTGCTGCGGCCTGGTATTAAAAGACTGTCAAGGCCCATGGATTTTGGCCCTCAACAGCCTGATAATACCAGGCTACAGCAGCCCCACATTTGGCGCATCAAAAGATGTGCCAATTGTGGCACTTTACCCGGCTCTTCCCACTTGCCCTGTAGCGGTGGCAAGCGGGGTAATAAGGGGTTAATGTCACCGTTGATTGCACGGTGACAATAAGCCCGGTTAATAATGGAGAGGTGTCAATAAGACACCGATCCATTATTAATCCCAAAGTTATTAAATGTGTAAAAAAAAAACACAGCAAGAAAAAAGTATTTTAATGAAATAAAAGAGACAACACAGTTTTCATTAATTTTATTGTACTCTCATTCCTGCGACGCCATCGATCTCCTGTAAAAAAAGAAAAAAAAAAAACCAACAGTATACCACCTGTCCGACGCAGTCCATAACGATAGTCCCACGATGATCCAGCTCTGCTACATCGCAATGACAGGCAGAGACGCGGCGTGATACGCTCACGGACGTCATGACTGCTTTTACGGCCGGGATTACCCAGCAGTCACTGCAGTTATCGCGAGATACTGCATGTGACCGCCGGGGAAAGAAGATTGCGGCCATCAAGCAGTCCAGGACGTGACCGCCGGAGATCTTCTGCCAGGTAAGTGCCGCTGACTCCTGACAGACCCGACCGACGGACACTGACAGTGACAGTGACAATCCCGATTCCGGTATCCGATATGACGAAAATATCGGAACTCGGAATCGGAATTCCGATACAGCCAATATCGGCCGATACCCGATATTTGCAGTATCGGAATGCTCAACCCTAGTGGTGAGCTTTGGAATTACTGGCGCTAATTTTAAAAGCTGGTGTCCACGGTGAGCATGCAGCCTAGCAATTTGACAAAGCTCATCTTTTGGAGCGAAACATGCAATTGCAACATGCACCGCAGCACCTACTATGCAAGCAAGCATTTTTAGCTGACAAGCGATTCAATAAAGGATTTTTTGACTTCACATGGAGCTGGATTGGATTCTATTATATGAACTTTCAACACGAAGCGGGGACGTCTCTACATAATCCTTTGCTCCTGAGAAGGACTCCATCAACAGGGAGGTGAGCTGTGCATTTCTTTGGGGCGCAAGCCTCATTTTTTGTATCATTTCCAAGATGATACATCTTGTGCCCTTACCTAAGTTGCCTTCCTCCTCCGAATTGGTGCCTTTGTTCCTTCAGCACGTGGTTCGGTTACATGGCATTCCTGAGAACATTGTGTCTGACAGAGTAGTCCAGTTTGTTTCCAGATTTTGGAGGACTTTTTGTTCTAAACTTGGTGTTCAATTGTCTTTCTCCTCTGCTTTTCATCCTCAGACCAATGGACAAACTGAGAGAACAAACCAGACATTGGAGACTTATCTGAGATGCTTTGTGTCTACTGATCAAGATGACTGGGTCTCTTTTTTGCCTTTGACTGAGTTTGCTCTTAATAATAGGGCTAGCTCTACCACTTTGATGTCTCCATTTTTCTGCAATTTTGGGTTTCACCCTCGATTTTCTTCGGGACAGACGGAGGCTTCTGTCTGTCCAGGTGTTGACTCTGTTGTGGAGCGTATGCAGCAGATTTGGGACCAGGTAGTGGAGAGGTTGTTCCTCTCAGGAGAAGGCCCAGCGGTTTGCCAAACCGGCATAGGACTGATGGTCCTCGGTTTAAAGTGGGGGACTTGGTCTGGTTGTCCTCAAGAAATATCCCTATGAGAGTTGCATCTCCTAAGTTTAAGCCTAGGTTCATTGGACCTTATAAGATCATGGAGATTCTTAATCCTGTTTCCTTTTGTTTACTTCTTCCAGGGACATTTAAGATCCATAACGTGATCCACAAGTCCTTATTGAAGAGGTTTGTCGAGCCAGTGGTTCTTATGGCTGTGCCTCCTGACCCTGCTTTGGTTGAGGGCAATCTGGAGTAAGTGATTGAGAAAATATTGGATTCTCGTTTTTCTAGACGGAAACTCCAGTATTTGGTTAAGTGGAGAGGTTATGGTCAGGAGAACAATTCTTGGGTGTTTGCTTCGGACATCCATGCTAGGAGACTTATCCGTGCGTATCACCGAGTTCATCCTGACCGACCTGGTTGCACAAATGAGGGTTCGGTGACCCCTCCTCAAGGGGGGGTACTGTTGTGAATGTTCAGGAAATGAATTCTGAGCAGAAGCTCCCTCTGGTGGTTACAAACAGTACTGAACCATTCAATGAGGATTGGCAATCAGGATTCACAGACAGGCTTGATATAAGGGAGGTTCCCTCCCATCATGGTTGCCGGTGATCAATTGTTCTTGTCTCAACTGTGGTTCCTGGTTCACTTGGAAGCTTGCTGAGTCTTGCCTCTTCTTCTGCTTTCAGATAAGATATTTTCTGTTTTTGTTTTTGTGTTACCATTTGCATATTTCTCTGGATTTCTGTGAGGTTTGCCAGGTTCCCCCCCGGGGGGGCTTGGGCTCCTCTCAGTTCCTCTGGAGCCATTGTTATTTGTTCATTTGCCTTTTCCAGTTTTTCAGTGGCTGCGGCTTAGTTTTGTTACACCAGAGAACTGATTTAGGTGGTAGAGGTTGTGTGATCTCAGGTGTTTTTGCAATCAGTAGCGCTGGCATTTTTTAGGGTTTTTTTGGATTGCAGTGAGTATCCTTTCTATCCTTTTCTGTCTAGGCATATTGGGCCCAGCGTTTGCTCATACTATTTTCTGTCTGTGTCTGTATTTCCTCTTGTCTAACCGCCATTACATGTTTGGGGTCTTCCTATGTTCTTTGGGGATCTGCTCCGGGTCAGATAGCTTTCCTCTTTCTATCTTTAGGTGTAGTTAATCTCTCAGGCTGTGACGAGGCGTCTAGGACCAATGTAGGAACGCTCCATGGCTGCCTTTAGTTGTGGTGGTTAGTCAGGGTACTGCAATCCAATAGATTCCAACCTCTCTGGTGTATTGCCGTTTTTGCCTGCTCTCCTCAGCTACCGAAACATAACAGTGTGCCAACCGGTGGGCTTACAGTGGGGTAAGCAATGGAGCGTTGCTGGCTAACTTTAATCGGAGCACGTGCAATCTGAGGTTTTGTATTTTGCTTGCAAGTGCATGTTCATGAAATGTCTAAGCATGCAACTGGTATTCAAATTTCTGAGATTTTTCCCTCGGCTAAAGGTCCTTCCGCACTTCTTACAGATAACCTTTTCCTCATCAATAGGATTTTGGTCAAAAAAGTGCCGCACTGGACTCTTCCTATTATGGTATAAATTTTCAGGGCTTGCACGCTGTGCTAATTTGACCATCTGGCCAAGCTGTCCTGCAACTCTTTTTGTGTTTTAACACCTTTTTGGACTGCTACGGGCCTGACAGATAACCCCAGCTGCGATGTCGATACCTGCTGCGGATCATCCTCCTCTTCTGAGCTATTGCCAGCGGCACCCTCTTCCCCCACTGGATGCCAATCCGGGTCAATAACTGGGTCATCCATCACCTCCTCTTCAATTTCATCTGCACCTTCCTCTGTGTCACCGTGTAAGGTGGTATAGTATGCAAGAAGGGGCACCTAAGTTTCATCAGGGTCACATTCTGGCTCAGTAAACTGCGAGGGCAATGTAGTGCTCTGGGTGAATGTATCAGCAGAATCATATAGCAGTGGCTGTTCCTCAGTGCACTCCATGTCAGATTCATCTTGGACAGGGGAATTCAGGATTTGACTTGATAACCCAGGCATGGTATGTGAAAAGAGCTACATGAGTAATCTGAAGTGTGGCCTGCCGCATCCCTCACTTTTGGTGGGGGTGAAGGACACAGGGAAAGGGGTTGTTACTGACAAGAAGCCTGCACTGACGACTCAGTGGTTGGAGGTTTTGAAACTTCAGAAGAGGAGGCGATAGAGCTGGAGGCTGCTTTGGCAATGTAAGCCAAAACCTGTTCCTGATGCTCAGGCTTTAAAAGAGGTTTACGTATTCCCAGAAAAGGGAGCCTTCCAGGCATTCTGGAGCCAGACGATGGTGCAGGCTCAACACCTCCTGCCTTAGGTGCTATTGTGCTTTTGGCACTACCAGCAGATGCACCACCACCACCGCCATCAGTACCAGGTGGCCCACCACGCCCTTGTCCGCGGCCTCTTCCACCACACTTCCTCATGTTTGAGAAAATGTACCCAAAATACCAGCAGATATATGGTACTGTATCAGAAGCGTACAGCTGTATACAGTGAAGGTGAAAAATTTTAATCTCCGTATATATTTGCAGAGTAACAGACACAGACTCTCACAAGCTCAGTATGGATTACACCAGAATATAAAAAGCAAAAAAGTGTACTGTATCAGAAACGTACAGCCGTATATATTTCAGGAGTAACACACACACGATCACAGGCTCAGTATGGAGTAGACAAGAATATGAAAAGCAGAAAAAGTATACGGTATTAGTAGCGCACAGCTGTATAAAGTGTTGGGGTAATTTTAAATCTCTGTATATATTTCCGGAGTAACACAGAGACGCTCACAGGCTCAGTATGGAGTAGACCAGAATATTAAAAGCAGAAAAAGTGTACTGTATCAGTAGCGTACAGCTGTATACAGTGTTGGGGTAATTTTTAATCTCCGTATATATTTGAGGAGTAACACACAGACGCTCTCTCAGTATGCATTTGGCCGTAATACAGAAGGTAGAAAAACAGTACTGTAACAGAAGATACCAGCTGTATACTGTTTTGGGGAAAATTGAAATCTCTGTATATATTTCCGGAGTCACACACAGATAGTCAGCATGTATTTATCCGTGATACCAGTCGGTACACGGTAGTGTGAGGAGCTCTATACAGTGTGGGAAAAATGAACGCTCGGTAGCTGTGTAGAAAAAAAGAATAAAAGTATTGGTGCTGTGTAGCTGCTGTGTTTAAAAGCACTCTGCACAGCAGTGTACACACAGCAATACAGCTAGCTGGAAGTCTAATAATCAGCTCTGCTGCTGCACACAAGAAATTCCTCCCCTGTCACTGGCAGGCAGCCTAATAATCAGCTCTGCTGCTGCACACAATAAATTCCTCCCTTGTCACTGGCAGGCAGCCTAATAATCAGCTCTGCTGCTGCACACAATAAATTCCTCCCCTGTCACTGGCAGGCAGCCTAAGAGCCAGCGCTGCTGCACACAGCAAAATCCTCCCCTGTCACTGCACACTAACTGTACAGCTAATCGCTATCAGCACAAGCACAGAATTAGTTTTTTTCCTGCCTAACTCTCTCCCTACTGAGAACCAGCATCAGCAACCTCTTCCTACGCTAAGATCGGCAGAAGTAAAATAGCGGTCGGCGGTGAGGGCTTTTATAGCCACTGTGAAGCCACACAAAGCAAGCCAATCACTGCAATGCCCTTCTCTAAGATGGTGGTGGACGCTGCCCATGTCATCGCGTTGCCCACAGTGTGCGTCCTTGCTCATTGACTGAGAAAAGGCCCTTCAAGCATTATGGGAAAACCGACTATGGCGCTCGGGTCGCCGAACACATGACCGACCTCACGCTATGGTCGGGTTTCGATCGGCAAAACCCGACTTTGCCGAAAGTCGGTGTTTTTTTAATCTGATCTACCTGTTTCGCTCAACTCTACTTGGCAGTAATGGTGCTGTAATTCTGATTAAATTGATACCTTTGGAAAAGAAGTTCGCTTTGTTGTCCTTCTTTAATCACTATTTGAAGTTTTCTGCTATTTAGATTTTTGTGCACAGGGGCTGGACTGTGCTCTGGGTCTTCTCCTCCCTGTCTGATATTCCCCGGCCCATCTGCCTGCGTCCGATCTTTGAATGACAGATCACTGCTGAGATTTAAAGCACTGGAGGTAGTCACTAAAAAAAGCAGAGACCTGGCATTCCAAGGCAAGAGCCTGCCGATGGTCAGGGGACTCACTAACAGGGAGGAGACCCAGTGCACAGTCCAGCCCCTGTGCACCGAAATCTTACTGTTAGGGCTGGCGGATTGCACAAAATAAAATATAAATTAAAGTGCAATCGCAACCCGGAGTCCACCGTGCAGAACTGAATACGCAGCAAGTGAGTATGATGACAGAACGAAACAGCGAGCGTACCTTGAACACACCGTGTTAACGCCACACAGTGTGAACGCAAAGAACCAAGCTCTGTTACTGCACAGAGAGGTATGCTCTAAGGTACTCTACCCTGTTAAACGTCACAGGGAAGTCTGCATGTGAATAGAGCTCTCTCTGCAACTAAACTGTGCGACACTGCACACACGAATGAAGCAAATGCTGAGCCAAAGGAAATGGCTCTTATGATGCTAGGTACAATACCCTGTTGCCTTCATAAAGAAATATAGCATTAGGGTTGAGCTTGCTTTGCATCTGGACTGTGCTAACCGCACACAAGACCGAAACAAATGCTAAGCCAAGCCGCTAGTTACCCTAGTACTGACGCTACTGAATTTGTGCCTGACCGGCACCCTAAGCATGTAGCAAATTGAAACTGCATACAAGTAGTGCCTGCCTGCCAATGTGTACAGTTACTGAGCTTAGACTGACTCACACCAACTTGCAGACAGAGTGGTAGGGTATCCACCCACAGACACCAAAATAAGAATGACCCTAACACGCCCGCTTGCGCCGTTGAGAGCCTTTTATACGTTAGGCTCCACCCCAAACATTCAAGCCCAGTCAGTCAAGACATCACCCGTGGGCCAATCCGGAGCTGCCACATCACCAGAGCAGCTAGCGTACGACCACCAATAGGATGACGCCACATAACGGACATGCTCAGTAAGGTGATCTCTGGACTTAGACTCCAGAGTGCAAGGCTGCACCTGTACATCACTGGTTACTAAAGACTTGGCTGAAGAGCCAGCAGTAACCAAACGTATGCCACAAGCCTGAGCAAGATGCTGGGATGATGTCTGTGCTGATCAGCAACCACACTGTGGTTGCTGATCAGCACCACATCATGATAATGCTTGGGATCTACCCGCTCTTGCTCACAGGTTTTCTTTAAAATAGCATTGGTCAACCAGTGGCCCTTAGATGCTCACCTTGCAGCTCTTGGCTTCCTTCTTTCATATGTGTACTATATACTGTGTCAATCTTTTGTGTGTGGCCCTTGACCCCAAACACTGCTCCCTATACAAGGATGGCGTACATGAGGACTTAGGCACATTAGGTTCTAACTTAATGCAATTTTACTCCACTGAGGCACAATAGCTTAGCAGTTATAATCTCTCAAACAATGTACAAGCAAACTTTTCAGTTAGACACTGCCTAATGGCATCAGGCCTGCCATTTTATAACCATCGAGATACTAGTCTTAACTACTTTATTTCAGAATGGAAGCGCAAAGCTTAGCAGTTTCACATCAAAACTAAGATGCAGAGCTTGACAGTTACACATCTAAGGCAGAAAGCTTGTCAGTTACTATCAACATCAACAGTCTTTAGAACTATTTACAGTTTGAGGTTGTCATAAGCTTAACAACTCAGTACTCATTGCAATTCACTAGGAAAACCACTCAGTGGTGCACAGACTTGATACTGTCCACAGTTATTCTCTCACTAGGTACAGCTTCCCATGATACTCAAAGGTGCATGCTACATAGAACTCAATGAAGCAGGTGACTGTAGAACTCAATGATTATTGAGTAAACATTCAATTTTATTTAATAAACTGATAATACACCCAAAAATAAGCAACTTTGTAATACATGTTATCAAATAAATTTGGTTCTGTCTCCCCCAGGACTGATGTTTCACTCTCAATTTATTTGAAAAATGTGTTTTCCCAGTACAGATTTTATCTAATTGAAAATTTTAAGAATGAATGATCAGTCCAGCAGGAGAATGAAGTAGACATCACAAAGTTCTTATTTTAACATGGACTAATGATTTATGTAAAAAAAAATAAATGCTGGTTTTTCTTTTAGCTTTTTTTTCACAGTCTCGGGTCACAATTTACTTACCACATGCAATTGTCAGGCAGGCAGGCTGGCACAGTCTATAGATGCTAGTTACTTCTCAGGGTATACTTTTGTACTTGTCTTAGGGCACAAAGGTGTGTGAAGATTCCTAATATACCATATTTTTCAGTATATTAGTAGTCAATCATCATGGAATGGACCATAAACAAAAGCATAATCAGGGCCACTTCTTTTCAGAAATGCTCTCCCCATCAAGCCCTACACATAGAGCAATCCCTAGCATGTATTTGGCATCATACTCTAGGAAGTGGTCTGCTACACTTGTCAATTAGACCTCCCACTTCTCGAACTCAAAGGGTATGTGCATACGTTGCAGATTTAGATGTGTATCTGTGATGTTGTTACTATATCTGTGATTGGCTTGCTGTTATCCTTGTTTCAGTTTCTGCCTAGTAACGATGATGTAATGGGGAAAAGGAGACAAGGCAGGAGCAGGAAGTCCTGGGTAAGGAGGGGGGGAGCAGGAGAGAGGAACGAAAATAAAGTATGGCTGTTTAAACCTATCATCCAGCATCTCTGTGTGGCCTTCTGGAGTTCCCTTCATCTGCACAACAACACTACAACTGGCGACACGGAAGCGTTCATCATCAGCTAAAGGTATTTCAGCTCTACAACAATGGCCTGTTTACCTGCCTTCCCTGCTTTTGATGTGCATCAGTCCCCAGCTAACCTAGCAGCATGTTGGGAGAAATGGCTGAAGCGTTTTGATATATTCCTACAAGCCATGAACATATCAGATGATACCAGGAAGAAAGCCATGCTATTACATTATGCAGGGGAACTAGTCTATGATATCTTCACTACTCTGCCTAATACAGGAGAAGACAAAGACTATGAGCTCAGTAAGGCAGCATTAAGCAAGTATTTCTCCCCACACAGAAATGCAGCATTTGAAATCTTCAAGTTTAGACAATTAAAGCAGTCAGCAACAGAAAGCATTGATGAATATCATGTCCGACTACGGCACCTTGCAGCTTACTGTGAATTTACAGATGTCGACAAAGAGATCCAAATGCAGATTTTACAAGGCTGCATCTCATCTAAGTTACGGAGACAAGCACTCAGAGATCCCACCATGACTTTAGCAAAACTGCTTGAAACAGCACGTGTAAATGATACCGCCGATAAACAAGCTAAACTCATAGAGAACATTGAGTGCGAGGCGGAAGCACCATCTTGTATAGCAAAGCTGACACAGAGACCGCCTGTGCCTCGTATGCAGGGGGCAACTTGCTACAACTGCGGAGGGTCGTATCCTCACCAGAATGTCTGTCCAGCAAAAGGGGGGACCTGCCATAATTGTGGAAAACAAAACCATTTTGCAAAAGTGTGTAGATCCAAACCACAATCCCCTCATTCCACAGTACAACCCAGGTCACAGAAAATCCAAACGCTGCAGCTTACTGACGAGCCTCACAGTACTTATCTATTCTCAGTGACTGCAGAGGGATCTCAAACACTGCACGCACTTACCAGTCCAAGGCGACATATCCTGATAAATGGTAGTCCGGTGGAAGCCCTAGTAGACACGGGGGCATCAGTAAACGTCATCAGCCGTGCAGTCTATAGCCAACTCCCGAACAGACCTGCTCTACAAAGCACTAGCCTAAAGATTTTTCCTTATGGTTCAGCATCTGCACTACCCCTGTGTGGCAAATTTCAGTCAGAACTTGCAGCTGACGGGAAGTCCATCACCGACACTGTATATGTAGTAGAGTGCTCCGCAGACACGCTTCTCAGCTGCAGGAGTGCTATATCTCTGGGTCTGGTCAACCTGGTCAATAGCGACACAGGTCCTTCGGCCCAATACATCATGCAGAGATACCCCAATCTCTTTAAAGGTCTCGGTAAGCTAAAAGACGTTCAGATAAAATTGCATACTCATACGACTAGAGTTGAGCGATACTTTCCGATATCCTAAAGTATCGGAATCGTAATGGTATCGCCGATATCACTAAAATATCGGCGATACCCGATACCGATACCGGAAGTCCCATGTAAGTCTATGGGAACAAAATATCGAAATTAAAAAAAACCCATTCTTGCCTTGTTGGTTAATTGTACATGAAGGAAAACAAGAAAGAGTAATGTAGAATGTATTGGGGGAGGTTGAGGAGACATTAAAGGCATAGATGTTTGACCCAATCCAATGGAATAGCATTATTTATTTTTTTTTAGGAAATACGTTCGGATTGACGAACAAATTGACAATGTTGTTAACCTTTTTTCTATTTTGTCAAATATGTCTGTTTCACAACTTCCATGGTCTTCACCTTTTTAACTTTTCACACACTTTCTCCTTCATAATTTTCAGCAGCATCATCTTTCTCATCAAATTATTCTTCATCTTCACCTTATTAATCTTCTAAAACTTCTTGCTATTCATCTTTTTGTTAACATTACTTATATTGTTCTTATTAAACAGTTATTATTCTTCATATTCTACTTCTTCATCTTCTTCCTATTCATCCTTTTCATCATATTCTTATTTGTGACAGACATTCCTGTACTTGTAATCTGTAAAACTCTGAATTTTCATCCTTCCGTTCTTGCTGTCACGAAAGATTTTAATTACAACAGTATTTGTCCGCGTTCAGTTTAGCCTGCAGCAGCATCAGGCATTTTCCAGGGGCACCACGAGGAGGAACGGACTCACCCCCATACACTGCTTAGTCTTCTTCTGCTTAGAATTTAGAGCATATATTTTGCTCTTCATTTTGGTCTTATACTTAATGTTCTTCTGCTTTTTGATCTTCTGCTTATTGTTCTTCTGTCTCTTGTTCTGTATCTTGTAGTTTGTCTTAACCTTCTTTGTCCTGTTGGTGATGGTACAAAAGCCAATGGAAGTAACGAGGACCAGCTGACTGTGCTGGAACCCGGAGGGTCAGCAGAAGGAAAAGAGCCAATGGCACAACCGAGGACCAGCTGACGTTACTGGGACACGGTTACTAAGCAGGAGGTACCTGTGCTCCAAAGCACTACCAAGGACCAGCAGACGTTGCTGGAACTCGGATACCGACATGGAGGCACCTACGCCAAAGGCACTGCGGAGAACCAGCTGACGGTACTGGAACCCGGATGAGTAGCAGAAGGTACAAGAGCCAATGAAAGTAACGAGGACCAGCTGACTGTGCTGGAACCCGGAGGGTCAGCAGAAGGAAAAGAGCCAATGGCACAACCGAGGACCAGCTGACGTTACTGGGACACGGTTACTAAGCAGGAGGTACCTGTGCTCCAAAGCACTACCAAGGACCAGCAGACGTTGCTGGAACTCGGATACCGACATGGAGGCACCTACGCCAAAGGCACTGCGGAGAACCAGCTGACGGTACTGGAACCCGGATGGGTAGCAGAAGGTACCCATGGAAATTAAAGTTGAGCAGCAGGACTGTTTGCTGTTCACACAGCAGGGAACAGCTGACATTACTGAACCCCAGTAACACAGGAGCAAGTGTAGACTGTGCTAACAGCACTTCCGAGAAACAACTGGCGGTGTTTGTAACCCAGGATGAGAAGAGAACAGGTGGAGGCAGCAGGACTATTTGCCGTTCACACAGCAGGGGAACAGCTGACATTACTGAACCCCAGTAACACAGGAGCACTAACGCCAAAGCACTGCGGAGAAACAACTGACGGTACTGGAACCCGGATGGATAGCAGAGTACCATGGAATTAAGTTGAGGCAGCAGGACTGTTTGCTGTTCACACAGCAGGGGAACAGCTGACATTACTGAACCCCAGTAACACAGGAGCAAGTGTTAACTGTGCTAACAGCACTTCCGAGAAACAACTGGCGGTGTTGTAACCCAGGGATGAGAAGAGAACAGGGTGGAGGCAGCAGGACTATTTGCCGTTCACACAGCAGGGGAACAGCTGACATTACTGAACCCCAGTAACACAGGAGCAAGTGTTAACTGTGCTAACAGCACTTCCGAGAAACAACTGGCGGTGTTGTAACCCAGGGATGAGAACAGAACATGGTGGAGGCAGCAGGACTTTTTGCCGTTCACACAGCAGGGGAACAGCTGACATTACTGAACCCCAGTAACACGGGAGCAAGTGTTAACTGTGCTAACAGCACTTCCGAGAAACAACTGGCGGTGTTGTAACCCAGGGATGAGAAGAGAACAGGGTGGAGGCAGCAGGACTATTTGCCGTTCACACAGCAGGGGAACAGCTGACATTACTG
Source organism: Oophaga sylvatica (assembly GCA_033576555.1). NCBI lineage: Eukaryota > Metazoa > Chordata > Amphibia > Anura > Dendrobatidae > Oophaga > Oophaga sylvatica. The sequence goes on from JARQOD010005709.1 coordinate 21,963, forward strand.
AACCCCAGTAACACAGGAGCAAGTGTAGACTGTGCTAACAGCACTTCCGAGAAACAACTGGCGGTGTTGTAACCCAGGGATGAGAAGAGAACAGGTGGAGGCAGCAGGACTTTTTGCCGTTCACACAGCAGGGGAACAGCTGACATTACTGAACCCCAGTAACACGGGAGCAAGTGTTAACTGTGCTAACAGCACTTCCGAGAAACAACTGGCGGTGTTGTAACCCAGGATGAGAAGAGAACATGGTGGAGGCAGCAGGACTTTTTGCCGTTCACACAGCAGGGGAACAGCTGACATTACTGAACCCCAGTAACACGGGAGCAAGTGTAGACTGTGCTAACAGCACTTCCGAGAAACAACTGGCGGTGTTGTAACCCAGGGATGAGAACAGAACAGGGTGGAGGCAGCAGGACTTTTTGCCGTTCACACAGCAGGGGAACAGCTGACATTACTGAACCCCAGTAACACGGGAGCAAGTGTAACTGTGCTAACAGCACTTCCGAGAAACAACTGGCGGTGTTGTAACCCAGGGATGAGAAAGAACATGGTGGAGGCAGCAGGACTTTTTGCCGTTCACACAGCAGGGGAACAGCTGACATTACTGAACCCCAGTAACACGGAGCAAGTGTAGACTGTGCTAACAGCACTTCCGAGAAACAACTGGCGGTGTTGTAACCCAGGGATGAGAACAGAACAGGTGGAGGCAGCAGGACTTTTGCCGTTCACACAGCAGGGGAACAGCTGACATTACTGAACCCCAGTAACACAGGAGCAAGTGTTAACTGTGCTAACAGCACTTCCGAGAAACAACTGGCGGTGTTGTAACCCAGGGATGAGAAGAGAACAGGGTGGAGGCAGCAGGACTTTTGCCGTTCACACAGCAGGGGAACAGCTGACATTACTGAACCCCAGTAACACAGGAGCAAGTGTTAACTGTGCTAACAGCACTTCCGAGAAACAACTGGCGGTGTTGTAACCCAGGGATGAGAAGAGAACAGGGTGGAGGCAGCAGGACTATTTGCCGTTCACACAGCAGGGGAACAGCTGACATTACTGAACCCCAGTAACACAGGAGCAAGTGTTAACTGTGCTAACAGCACTTCCGAGAAACAACTGGCGGTGTTGTAACCCAGGGATGAGAAAGAACATGGTGGAGGCAGCAGGACTTTTTGCCGTTCACACAGCAGGGGAACAGCTGACATTACTGAACCCCAGTAACACAGGAGCAAGTGTTAACTGTGCTAACAGCACTTCCGAGAAACAACTGGCGGTGTTGTAACCCAGGGATGAGAAAGAACAGGTGGAGGCAGCAGGACTTTTTGCCGTTCACACAGCAGGGGAACAGCTGACATTACTGAACCCCAGTAACACGGAGCAAGTGTTAACTGTGCTAACAGCACTTCCGAGAAACAACTGGCGGTGTTGTAACCCAGGGATGAGAAGAGAACAGGTGGAGGCAGCAGGACTTTTTGCCGTTCACACAGCAGGGGAACAGCTGACATTACTGAACCCCAGTAACACGGAGCAAGTGTTAACTGTGCTAACAGCACTTCCGAGAAACAACTGGCGGTGTTGTAACCCAGGGATGAGAAGAGAACATGGTGGAGGCAGCAGGACTTTTGCCGTTCACACAGCAGGGAACAGCTGACATTACTGAACCCCAGTAACACGGAGCAAGTGTTAACTGTGCTAACAGCACTTCCGAGAAACAACTGGCGGTGTTGTAACCCAGGGATGAGAAGAGAACATGGTGGAGGCAGCAGGACTTTTGCCGTTCACACAGCAGGGGAACAGCTGACATTACTGAACCCCAGTAACACAGGAGCAAGTGTTAACTGTGCTAACAGCACTTCCGAGAAACAACTGGCGGTGTTGTAACCCAGGGATGAGAAAGAACATGGTGGAGGCAGCAGGACTTTTTGCCGTTCACACAGCAGGGGAACAGCTGACATTACTGAACCCCAGTAACACAGGAGCAAGTGTAGACTGTGCTAACAGCACTTCCGAGAAACAACTGGCGGTGTTGTAACCCAGGGATGAGAAAGAACATGGTGGAGGCAGCAGGACTTTTTGCCGTTCACACAGCAGGGGAACAGCTGACATTACTGAACCCCAGTAACACAGGAGCAAGTGTTAACTGTGCTAACAGCACTTCCGAGAAACAACTGGCGGTGTTGTAACCCAGGGATGAGAAGAGAACAGGTGGAGGCAGCAGGACTATTTGCCGTTCACACAGCAGGGGAACAGCTGACATTACTGAACCCCAGTAACACAGGAGCAAGTGTAGACTGTGCTAACAGCACTTCCGAGAAACAACTGGCGGTGTTGTAACCCAGGGATGAGAAGAGAACAGGTGGAGGCAGCAGGACTTTTTGCCGTTCACACAGCAGGGAACAGCTGACATTACTGAACCCCAGTAACACAGGAGCAAGTGTTAACTGTGCTAACAGCACTTCCGAGAAACAACTGGCGGTGTTGTAACCCAGGGATGAGAAAGAACATGGTGGAGGCAGCAGGACTTTTTGCCGTTCACACAGCAGGGGAACAGCTGACATTACTGAACCCCAGTAACACAGGAGCAAGTGTAGACTGTGCTAACAGCACTTCCGAGAAACAACTGGCGGTGTTGTAACCCAGGGATGAGAACAGAACATGGTGGAGGCAGCAGGACTTTTTGCCGTTCACACAGCAGGGGAACAGCTGACATTACTGAACCCCAGTAACACAGGAGCAAGTGTAGACTGTGCTAACAGCACTTCCGAGCAACAACTGGCGGTGTTGGAGCCCAGGGTCAAGGAGGGTGTAGGCATAAAATATTGAGTTATTGCCTTGTTACGTGGCCATTGCAAATGTATGTACTTCAAACAAGAATAAATGAAGTTTTACTACAACAATAAAATGATAAATTTCAATTACAAGAATAGAAAAATATTTATACTTGACAGTCCTCTGTGGTTGATAACGTTTAATGGCTAACTGAAAATATGGTAACAAATTCAAAGCTTTCGAGACTACTCAGGTGTCTTCATCAGGCTAAGAGTAAAGCCAAAAATGAAGAATCACATATTTCTACACACAACAGGACACAGGAATAGCTAAGACAAGTGAGGGAGGGACAAGTGAGGGGAGACCGGCAACAAAAAGGAGAACAAGGATGAATTATCAGCGCCACACAATCACAGATAAATTAATGAATTTAGCTGTGGCAAAAGACTTTTGTATGCCCGCGTCATAGCATCATGGATATGGAATTACTGTTATTAAAATATAACTTCAAATATGAGAAACGTACAAAGGTTTCAGAATATAAGCTCATCATGACCTTTGACACTGTTAGTGATGGAATGAATAGATCACATGGATTTATGTCATTCTATATCAATTAAGGAATCTGCGTCTATGCCCTTCCAGGGTCATGAAAACCCCAAAAAATACGCCAATGAGAGGGCAATCAAACTTTCTATCCTTATCTAGGAACTGTTTGAATATTTATGTTCATCCCTGTGAGATAATGACAGTTCTGATACACGTCACTTACTTGTCTTACCTATTGCAATATTCCTGTGTCCTGTTGTGTATAGAAATATGTGATGCTTAATTTTTTTAGTTAGTCTTTCCCTGATGAAGAGACGTGAGTAGCCTTGAAAGCTTGCAATTTGTTTCCATCTTTTCAGTTATCCATAAAAAGGTATGAACCACTGCTGACTCTGAAGTCTAAATATTTTTCTATCTACTGGCTAACACGGTACAAAGATACACATGTTTTCTAATTTCAAGAAGGAAAAATAAAGAAAATACAAATATAAACGCATATATGCACATGCCAAAAATAAATGGAACAACACAACACCCAAAAAATTGGTAACAAAATATAGTGTTGTAAATTTAAGAATAAAAGTACATTTTTTTTTTTATGAATAATGCTTAAGGAACGCAATGTTAAACTATAACATAGTGAAGACAATGGATTTTGTAATAGTCACTCATCATCATCATCGCAAATTTTATGTGACAGTCACAGACAATTTAATTATTTAAGTTCATAAAATCGTAACTTTCTATAGCATGTATGACATGTCCAGCATGGACTCATCAATGTGATTGATGACACAATAATGTACAATAAAAAATAACCATTTAAAAAAACATTAGGCATTGTTTGTCACAATTTAAGTGTGTGCCTGCAAGTGTAGGTGAAACAAAGGCTACGGATAGCAAAGGTATATTCTATGTCTGTATCACACAGTGGACAGCCTCTGATGGGTAATGCCGATGTTATACTGTACGTCAATAAAGTCTGCGGCTGAAATCATGCATTTTTTGCTTGTAGAGTGTTGAAGAGGGTAAAAGAATGTCTGTTTGCGCAAAGCTTTATCCGTCAACACTACCTTCCTACTGTCACGCGTAGGGTAGGGTAGCGTGTGGCAATTAGCTGACTATCAAATGTGAGGTTAGGCTGCGTTATTGCGCACTAGGGACGCCAAAAAAAAATACAGCAGTAATAATTTAATGTGTAATACTACACCTATGACAAACCAAAAAATTACGTTCCCTCTTTAACAATGTACAAGACTAACAAGCCTAATGGTTGACGCTGACTTAATTGAGATACAGTATTACATCAACATTGTCCATGAGTAACTATGCACTGTGATACCTATATACCAGTATTAATTTATATCTCTTGTGGTTGTTTCAACAGCACTTGCAGGTATAAGTACCTATTGTCAGTATGCATGATGCACTTTCTAGATGTAATAATTTATTATTGGACATTATTACCATGTTTACATGCTGGCCATTTCATATATGGTGTTTGAAGTTACAGTTGGCATCAGTATGTGTATTTTATAATGTCTGTCATAAATAAAACTCGTATGATGATGATGAGGATGTAATGATTCGTACATCCATTGAGTGCATTATCTTACAGGTACAGATAAAGTTCCTTTAAAAGCATTAATTCATAAGTCTGAAATGTACTTTTATGCATTAATTTAAAAATGTGAAGAGTAGACTATGTTTTATTTTTTGTTACCATTTCTAATAGACATGTGCAGATATGCGCTGTGATGACAAATTATTATTTGTCCATATTTTTCTTAAAAATTTATCATTCTAGGCCTGCAAAACTTCACAATTTCATGTTTTCAGCATAACAAGCAGGGTGACGGCTCTTCCCTATTTGGAGCATGTTGGTCATGTGTTTTTCTGTCCATGTGTCGGGAACAGGACACTTCTTGCCGTTGACACAGCAGGGGAACAGCTGGCGTTACTGAACCCCACTAACAGTAGAGCTTGTGTTTTGTTCTGTGGACACGACACTTCTGAGCAGCAACTGGCAGTGTTGGAGCCCAGGGAGTAGAGTTCAGGTGGTAGAAAGATGAACATAACAGGAGACATGGATAACGTTGCGAACCAGTTATTTAATCTGAAAACGGACAGACAAATTCTGGCGAGATCCATGCCTTGTTCATTTTCAGAAAAGTAAGCCGGTCTACATTATCGGAGGATAGTCGCATGCGACGGTCTGTTAGTACACCACCTGCAGCACTAAAGACGCGCTCCGATAATACACTGGCAGCAGGGCAAGCCAGCACCTCCAATGCATACTGGCTAAGCTCTGGCCATGTATCCAGCTTAGAGACCCAAAACTTGAATGGGGAAGAGCCATCTGGGAGTACACTGAGAGGCAAAGCCAAGTAGTCTGTCACCATCTGACGGATACGTTGCCTCCCGCTGACTGGAGCCCTCTCGGATGGTGTAGACATTTGTGGCGCTGCCACAAAACTTTGCCACATTTTGAACATACTGGTCTTTCCCTGTGCAGAGGCACTGCGTGTGCTCCCTCTTGTTGCAGAGCTCTCTACACTGCCTCGACGCACAGAGCTGCTTTGTAAAGCAGTAGCAGCAGCAGTGCTCTCGGCAGTAAGGTAGAACATTAGGGATTGCACCAGTGTGTCTTGGTACTCCCGCATTTTACGCTCCCGGTTCAACGGTGTGATGAGGCTTTTGACGTTGTCCCGGTAGCGAGGGTCTAGGAGGGTGTACACCCAATAATCAGACGTCGTGAGAATGTGGGCGATGCGGCGGTCGTTTCTTAGGCACTGCAGCATGAAATCAACCATGTGCTGCAGACTCCCAACTGGCAAAGAAACGCTGTCCTCTGCAAGAGGCGTTATCTCTGCCTGCTCTGCATCACCCCACCCTCGCTCTACATACTGACTAGAGCGTTGTGTACCTCCCTCTGGAGCGATGTCTTCCTCCTCCATTGACTCCTCCTCCTCATCCTCCTCACAAAGTGAGCCCTGCCCAGCCCTTTGTGAGGAACCACGTTGCGCTGACTTTCCAGAAGGTGATGGAATTTGTGACTCCTCATCCTCCACCTCTTCCAAAACCTCATCCCTTATTGCTTGCAGTGTTTTTTGAAGCAGGCAGATAAGGGGGACAGTCAGGCTGACTAGTGCATCATCTGCACTCGCCATCCGCGTTGACTCATCAAACGCACGCAAAACGTGGCACATGTCCTTCATAGTGGCCCACTCATTAATGGTGAAGTGTGGACGGCGCAAATTGCGTGTTGATTGCGCCTGATGCAGCTGATACTCCATAACTGCTGGCTGCTGCTCACACAACCGCTCCAACATATGTAACGTTGAATTCCACCTGGTGGATACGTCACATATGATGCGATGTTCAGGAAGGCGCAATCTGCGTTGCAGAGCTGCAATGCGCGATCTGGCCATGCTGGAACGTCGCAAGTGAGCGCACTCTAGGCGGACCTTGTGCAGCAGTGCATCAAGATCCGGATAGTCCCTCAAAAAACTCTGCACGACCAAGTTGAGCACATGTGCCAGACATGGTATGTGAGTGAGGTTGCCAAGGCCCAGAGCTGCCACCAGATTTCGGCCATTGTCACACACTACCAAACCTGGCTGGAGATTCGCTGGCAAAAACCACACGTCGCTCTCCTGCTTGATGGCATTCCAGACCTCCTGCGCTGTGTGGCTTCGATTCCCCATGGGAATTAATTTCAGAACGGCCTGTTGCCGTTTGGCCACGGCTGTGCTCATATCGGTCGCATCAGGTAAGCGTCCACGGGTCCATGTGGAGGTAGACCGTGACGGCTCCTGCAGCGATGATTCTGAGGAACTGGAGTAGGAGGAGGAGTCAATGTGGACAGACTTGATTCCGGCAATCCTTGGAGTTGGCAGAACACGTACAGCGCCACTCGCAAGATCTGTACCCGGCTCCACAACATTCACCCAATGGGCAGTGAGTGAAAGGTATCGTCCCTGGCCATGGGTACTGGTCCACGCATCGGTGGTCAGGTGGACCTTGCTACTGACGGCGTTTAGTAGCGCATGTTTAATTTTTGCCTCAACATGCTTTTGCAGACCAGGGACGGCTTGCCTGCTGAAATAAAATCGGCTGGGCACATTGTATTGTGGGACTGCCAATGCCATTAATTCACGGAAACTGTCAGTCTCCACCAGCCTGAATGACAGCATTTCAAGGGACAGGAGTTTTGCAATGACAGCATTCAGAGCCTGTGCTCGTGGATGGTTTGCCGAGTATGGCCGTCTTTTATCCCATGCCTGTGCTACCGATGGCTGTTTTGTGGCCTGGGTGTGTGAGGATGACAGGGAACTTGCACCTGTGGGTGGAATAACACTGTGTCTCTGGACAACAGTGACAGAGGTTCTTCCATGGCGATCCTTTGAGGAAGCCTTACCAGCTGTGTGTGAACTGGAGGAAGAGGCTCCAACAGGAGCTGAAGATGTAGGTGCTGCTGTAGGTTGGCCTACATCTCCAGTGTGTCTTTGTAACTCAACAAAGTGCTTTGACCGCACATGTTTCCACATATTTGTTGTATTAAGGTTACTGACACTTTTACCTCTTTTAATTTTTTGATTACACAGCTTGCATTTGACATAGCAAATATCATCTGCAACTGTATCAAAAAGGACCACGCAGAGCAAGTCCTGGGAGCGCCCGGTTTGGCTGTTGTAAGAGAACTGCTCCGAACGGGTGCCAAACTGGAGGCTACAGGCAAGCGAGTCTGCAGCCTACCTCTCCCTACTGTTTGGACCGTTGGTGCAATCTCTTCCTCAGAGCTGCTCCCACCACCTTCCTGTTCCTCACGCCATGTTGGGTCTTGGACCTCATCATCTCCACCACTACCCTCTTCCAACACCTGCTGTTGTTGGGTGGTCTGGCCAGCACCATGCTCAACAGAAACTGGCAACTGAGTCTCATCATCATCAGATGCGTTCTGCGGTGTGCTGACCATCGGCACTGGCTCACCCGCCTCTTCAGATTCAGAGAGACACAGCTGTTGCGCATCACTGCATACTGCCTCTTCTTCACATTCCAGAATGCTGCTTGGCTGGGCCCCTGTTTCCAAGCCAACAGATTCTGAGAACAGAAGCAGAGACTCAGCTGGCTCCTGTACAGAGCTCTCTGACTGCCTGGGCAATTTGGCAGGCGGTGAAGAGACTGATGGTTGTTCAACAGTGCTGTGGTCCTGAGAGGAGGTGGAAGGTATTGAAGTCGATGCATTGGCTGCCATCCAACCAACAACGGCTTCAATTTGTTCTTCACGCAGCAGGGGGGTACGCTGAGCTCCTACAAAAGTGCGCATAAAGGAACGCTCACGGGGAAAACTGGTGGATGCTGTGTCACTGGGTGCGGCAGCAGCCACAGAATCCCCACGTCCTCTCCCTGCTGCAAATCCACGGCCTCGACCACGACCACGTGCCTTACTCACTGACTTCTTCATCTTGGTAGATTGATAAAGAAAGTCAGAAAAGTTAAGGCCTAAGTGTGGTTATTCCTCACAGACTACAGTGAACCCTGCAGACAACTGTTCAGTATCTGTGAAAGGCCCCTTTGTGTAGTTCTATAGTGTTTGCAACCAATGTATTGTATACGGATGGAAGCGCGTCACACTAATAGATTAGATTTTTTTCCACTAAAATGGAGCAGCACCAATTAGAGAAAAATGTGAAGGATGAGGCAGTGACACACGCTCAGCAGACTACAACCGGCAGTGGTTGAAGTACAAACTGGAGCGTAATCTGCACTCACAAAATGAAAAGCTCACAGACTACAGTGAACACTGAAACACAACTATTCACTATCTGTGAAAAGCTCCTTTGTGTAGTTCTATAGTGTTTGCAACCAATGTATTGTATACGGATGGAAGCGCGTCACACTAATAGATTAGTTTTTTTTCCACTAAAATGGAGCAGCACCAATTAGAGAAAAATGTGAAGGATGAGGCAGTGACACACGCTCAGCAGACTACAACGAGTGGTTGAAGTAACAAACTGGACGTAAATGCACTACCAAATGAAAGCTCACAGACTACAGTGAACCCTGAACACAACTATTCACTATCTGTGAAAAGCTCCTTTGTGTAGTTCTATAGTGTTTGCAACCAATGTATTGTATACGGATGGAAGCGCGTCACACTAATAGATTAGTTTTTTTTCCACTAAAATGGAGCAGCACCAATTAGAGAAAAATGTGAAGGATGAGGCAGTGACACACGCTCAGCAGACTACAACCGGCAGTGGTTGAAGTACAAACTGGAGCGTAATCTGCACTCACAAAATGAAAAGCTCACAGACTACAGTGAACACTGAAACACAACTATTCACTATCTGTGAAAAGCTCCTTTGTGTAGTTCTATAGTGTTTGCAACCAATGTATTGTATACGGATGGAAGCGCGTCACACTAATAGATTAGTTTTTTTTCCACTAAAATGGAGCAGCACCAATTAGAGAAAAATGTGAAGGATGAGGCAGTGACACACGCTCAGCAGACTACAACCGGCAGTGGTTGAAGTACAAACTGGAGCGTAATCTGCACTCACAAAATGAAAAGCTCACAGACTACAGTGAACACTGAAACACAACTATTCACTATCTGTGAAAAGCTCCTTTGTGTAGTTCTATAGTGTTTGCAACCAATGTATTGTATACGGATGGAAGCGCGTCACACTAATAGATTAGATTTTTTTCCACTAAAATGGAGCAGCACCAATTAGAGAAAAATGTGAAGGATGAGGCAGTGACACACGCTCAGCAGACTACAACCGGCAGTGGTTGAAGTACAAACTGGAGCGTAATCTGCACTCACAAAATGAAAAGCTCACAGACTACAGTGAACACTGAAACACAACTATTCACTATCTGTGAAAAGCTCCTTTGTGTAGTTCTATAGTGTTTGCAACCAATGTATTGTATACGGATGGAAGCGCGTCACACTAATAGATTAGATTTTTTTCCACTAAAATGGAGCAGCACCAATTAGAGAAAAATGTGAAGGATGAGGCAGTGACACACGCTCAGCAGACTACAACCGGCAGTGGTTGAAGTACAAACTGGAGCGTAATCTGCACTCACAAAATGAAAAGCTCACAGACTACAGTGAACACTGAAACACAACTATTCACTATCTGTGAAAAGCTCCTTTGTGTAGTTCTATAGTGTTTGCAACCAATGTATTGTATACGGATGGAAGCGCGTCACACTAATAGATTAGATTTTTTTCCACTAAAATGGAGCAGCACCAATTAGAGAAAAATGTGAAGGATGAGGCAGTGACACACGCTCAGCAGACTACAACCGGCAGTGGTTGAAGTACAAACTGGAGCGTAATCTGCACTCACAAAATGAAAAGCTCACAGACTACAGTGAACACTGAAACACAACTATTCACTATCTGTGAAAAGCTCCTTTGTGTAGTTCTATAGTGTTTGCAACCAATGTATTGTATACGGATGGAAGCGCGTCACACTAATAGATTAGATTTTTTTCCACTAAAATGGAGCAGCACCAATTAGAGAAAAATGTGAAGGATGAGGCAGTGACACACGCTCAGCAGACTACAACCGGCAGTGGTTGAAGTACAAACTGGAGCGTAATCTGCACTCACAAAATAAAACCCTCACAGACTCAGTGAACACTGAAACACAACTATTCACTATCTGTGAAAAGCTCCTTTGTGTAGTTCTATAGTGTTTGCAACCAATGTATTGTATACGGATGGAAGCGCGTCACACTAATAGATTAGATTTTTTTCCACTAAAATGGAGCAGCACCAATTAGAGAAAAATGTGAAGGATGAGGCAGTGACACACGCTCAGCAGACTACAACCGGCAGTGGTTGAAGAACAAACTGGAGCGTGATCTGCACTCAAAAATAAAACTCACAGACTAGAGTGAACACTGAAACACAACTATTCACTATCTGTGAAAAGCTCCTTTGTGTAGTTCTATAGTGTTTGCAACCAATGTATTGTATACGGATGGAAGCGCGTCACACTAATAGATTGATTTTTTTCCAATAAAATGGAGCGACACCAATTAAGAAAAATGAAGGATAGCAAGTGAAAAATACACGTCAGCAGACTACAACCGGAGGGTGAAGACAAACTGGAGCGTACTGCACTCAAAAACAAAACCTCACAGACTACATAACACTGAAACACAACTATTCACTATCTGTGAAAAGCTCCTTTGTGTAGTTCTATAGTGTTTGCAACCAATGTATTGTATACGGATGGAAGCGCGTCACACTAATAGATTAGATTTTTTTCCACTAAAATGGAGCAGCACCAATTAGAGAAAAATGTGAAGGATGAGGCAGTGACACACGCTCAGCAGACTACAACCGGCAGTGGTTGAAGAACTAACTGGAGCGTGATCTGCACTCAAAAAATAAAAACTCACAGACTGAAGTGAACACTGAAACACAACTATCCACTATCTGTGAAAAGCTCCTTTCTGTACTTCTATAGTGTTTGCAACCAATGTATTGTATACGGATGGAAGCACGTCACACTAATAGATTTGATTTTTTTCTAATAAAATGGAGCTGCACCAATTCCACTAAATAAAATAAAAAAAAAAAAAAAGTGACACGTGCAGATGCCTACAAACAGCGGTGGATGCAGAGCAAACTGCAGCGTCACCTGCACTGTCACACACACACCTTGCACAGAGCTGTTAAAACAACACTGGCAAAATGAAGCTTTACACAGCGGTTGGTAAACTAGCCTGCCTCAAGCACAGTAGTACACAAAATCGCAATATCTAACTGTCCCTCAGAGTTAGCAGAGTAGCGTTCTGTCCCTTACTGAGTTCACAGCACAGTGACGCTAAAATGGCGGCGGCGCCTTTTATAGTGCATTCTGACATCATTTCAGCAGCCAATCACAGCCATGCCATTAGTTAAGATGACCGCAGCATTACAGGATGTGCCCACACTTCGTAGGATTCCTCATTGGCTGACTAAAATCACATTGCCTCTCAAAGAATTATGGGAACTTCCGATTCCGGTATACGATATGGAAAAAGTATCGGAATTAAGTATCGGAATTCCGATAACGCGAATATCGGCCGATACCCGATACTTGCGGTATCGGAATGCTCAACACTAATATTGACCAGTCAATACAGCCGTCTGTTCAACCTCACAGGCGCATCCCATTTCATATCCGCAAACTTGTGGAGCAAGAACTGCAGGATCTGGAAGCATCTGATGTTGTTGAATGAGTTGAAGGCCCGACTCCTTGGGTATCGCCCATTGTTGTTGCACCAAAACCAAAGCAGCCTGGTAAAATCCGGCTATGTGTGGATATGCGGCATGCCAATTTGGCTATTCAAAGAGAAAGGCACATCACGCCCACTATTGATGACATTATCACAGACCTGAATGGTGCAAAAGTATTTTCTAAAATTGATTTAAAATCAGGTTATCATCAACTTGAGTTGCATCCAGATTCCAGGTACATTACAACTTTTAGTACCCATGTGGGCTTATGACGATTCAAGAGGTTGAACTTTGGTATCTCATCTGCGGCAGAAATATTTCAGAACATTATCAGTCAGGTTCTATCTGGAATAGCAGGAGTTCTAAACGTCAGTGATGACATTCTTATATATGGTACAACCCAAGAGGAGCATGACAGTCACTTAGAGCAAGTGTTTCAGAGACTGCAAGCCTGCAATCTAACTCTCAATCCGTCAAAATGTGAGTTTAACCAAAACTCATTAAGCTTCTTTGGATATATCTTTTCGGAGCAAGGAGTTTCAGCAGATCCTCAGAAAGTTGCTGCCATAAAGTCAGCTAGCCAACCTCAAAATGTGTCAGAGGTTCGCAGTTTTCTAGGACTAGTCACGTACTGTGGGCGATTTATGCCTGATCTGGCCACGATCTCCGAACCCCTGCGACTACTCACGAAAAAAGACACTCCTTGGACATGGACTACTGAACACCAAGCAGCATTCGATTCCATGAAGTCCGGTCGGACTGGCGACACCGTCATGGCCTATTTTGACCCTCTAAAGTCCACAGAGCTGATCGTGGACGCTAGTCCGGTGAGCCTGGGTGCAATTCTCACACAAGTGTCCAAAGAAGGCAACGTTTCTACCATTTCCTATGCAAGCAAAGCCTTAACAGAGACAGAACAACGCTATTCACAAACTGAAAGGGAAGCTCTTGCGGTTGTGTGGGGATGCCTTCATTTTCATCTGTACCTTATGGGACATAAATTCACAGTGATAAGTGACCACAAACCGCTCATTCCGCTTTTCAACAAACATTGTTCAAAGCCTCCCCCACGACTTGAACGCTGGTTGCTCCGTCTACAGAACTAACAGTTTCGGTTGAGATACGAGGCAGGAGCTGGTAATCCGGCTGACTACTTTTCGAGACACCAAACACCACAAACTACCAAGGACGACATCCCAGCAACTATCCTTGCAGAGGAACATATCAATTTTATTGTTGCACATTCTGTGCCAAAAGCTATGACTATGGAGGAAATACAACAAACGGTGGATTCCGATCACCAACTTCAGTTAGTTATAGAGACTGTTCGATCTAAAAATTGGAGCAATTTTCTTGCTGAAGCCCGCCTCCAAACACCGCATCAAACAACCTACTTGACAGCCTTCTTTAATGCACGACATGATCTCTCCGTGTCTGATTCAAATCTACTGTTGCGTAACAATCGGCTGGTGATACCCCAGAAACTTCAAAGCAGAGTACTGGATATGGCCCACGAGGCTCATCAAGGGGTGGTGAAAACAAAGCAATTACTGAGAGAGAAAGTCTGGTTTCCAGGACTAGACAAAAAAGTAGAGGCACTCATTGAAAATTGCATACCTTGCCAAGCAACTACAATTGACCATAGACGCGCACCCTTACAAATGACACCCCTGCCAGAGGGCCCGTGGTCTGCTGTTAGTGTTGATTTCTGTGTTTTACCAGATCACTCCTATCTGCTGGTTGTCATGGATGACTATTCGAGGTTCCCAGTCATTGAACATGTTTCGACAACCTCTGCCAGGGCTGTTATACCAAAATTAGACAAGATCTTCTCGGCATATGGCATACCGGAAACAGTGAAGTCCGACAATGGACCACCTTTTAATAGCACAGACTTTCGATCATTCGCAACCTATCTTGGTTTCACTCACAGGAAAATAACTCCTTACTGGCCTCAGGCCAATGGTGAAGTGGAACGGTTCATGCAATCAATCAACAAAACTTTGAGGATTGCTACCATGGAGCACAAGGATTTACAGCAAGAGTTACACATATTTCTTAGACAGTACAGAGCTACATCCCATTCTACTACTGGGATACCACCTGCCACTGCGCTGTTCAACAGGCCTATGCGTGTCAAACTCCCGAGCGTTCCGCAGAGCCCTGTTCAAACCCCAATTGCTACTAAGGATGCCATATCCAAACAGAAGATGAAGAGGTATGCAGATAAGAGCAGTCATCGTTGCAAGCCACCGGAAGTATTGGTGGGAGATTGGGTCCTGGTAAAAAGGCTAAGACCTAGAGACAAGTTTGCATCACAATACTATCCTGAACCCTTTCAGGTCACACAAGTCAAAGGCACCATGGTTACTGCTCAAGATCATGGTCGCCAGGTCACAAGGAACGTGTCCCATTTTAAAAAACTTTGCGAAAATGTCCCAGAAACAGACGAGGCAGATAGCGATGACGTCCTGCCAGATCCCCAGAGCTCAGCAGTTCCAAGGGAGGATACCTCAAGGGACTCAGAAAGTTCATCTGGGACTGTGATGTCTCACCGCTATCCAGCGAGGGCAAATCGTAGACCGCCAGCCCACCTCTTGGACTGTGTTCTGCAGTAAAAAAAAAAAAAAAAATCCTTCGTACTAATGTGAACTTTTGGACCGTTATCCAGTTATAATGTTGTTTTGTTTGGTGAGAAGAGGAGAGATGTGATGTTGTTACTATATCTGTGATTGGCTTGCTGTTATCCTTGTTTCAGTTTCTGCCTAGTAACGATGATGTAATGGGGAGGAGGAGACAAGGCAGGAGCAGGAAGTCCTGGGTAAGGGGAGCAGGAGAGAGGAACGAAAATAAAGTATGGCTGTTTAAACCTACCATCCAGCATCTCTGTGTGGCCTTCTGGAGTTCCCTTCATCTGCCAAACAACACTACAGTATCCGCAGTATTTTTGGCTGCACGGATTCGCATCAAATCTGCAGTGTAGTGCACAGCCAATGTTAGTGAATGGAAAATTCTGGTTTGTTGTGCACATGCTGCGGAAAAATAAGAGCATATTTGCATTGTTTTATTTTCCGCAGCATGTCAATTCTTTTTTTCAGATCTGTAGGTTTCTGCACCTATTGATTTCCATTGAGTCAGACACATCCGCAGCAAAACTGAGATGTAAAAAGATCTGTGGATTTGCTGCAGATGTGGGTGCGAGAAACGCTGCAGATCGGGAGGAGGAAGAGTGTGTGGGCAGAGTGTGAGAGGAGACTGTGTGCGTGTCTGTGTGCGGGGGTCTGTGTGTCTGTGTGTGGGCGGGTCTGTGTGTCTCTGTGTGTGTGCGTGTTTCCCTTTGTGTGTGCTAGTGTGTGCGGGTCTGTGTGGCCAGGCATCATGTGATGGGACTACTGCTCCCGTCCGGCTATGAATGCTGTAACATATGACAGTGACAGCATTCGCCAATGATGGGACAGTAGTCCCATCACTCGATGCATGTCAAGTGAAAAAAAAAAACACAGTACAGACATATACACATACAGTACATACAACATATAACATAGAGTACTGTTATGTATTGGTAGATGAGGAGAGCAGGCAAAAACGGCAATACACCAGAGAGGTTGAAATCTACTGGATTGCAGTACCCTGACTAACCACCACAACTAAAGGCAGCCGTGGAGCGTTCCTCCATTGGTCCTAGACGCCTCGTCACAGCCTGAGAGGTTAACTACACCTAAAGATAGAAAGAGGAAAGCTATCTGCCCCGGAGCAGATCCCCAAAGGACATAGGAAGCCCCCAAACATGTAATGGCGGTTAGACAAGAGGAAATACAGACACAGACAGAAAATAGTATGAGCAAACGCTGGGGCCCAATCTGCCTAGACAGAAAAGGATAGGAAGGATACTTACTGCAATCCAAAAAAACCCTAAAAAAAGCCAACGCTACTAATTGCAAAAACACCTGAGATCACATGACCTCTACCACCTAAATTAGTTCTCTGGTGTAACAAAACTAAGCAGCAGCCACTGAAAAAACTGGAAAAGGCAAATGAACAAACAACAGTGGCTCCAGAGGAACCGAGAGAAGCCCAAGCCCCCCGGGGAGGGGAACCTGGCCAACCTCACAGAAATGCAGAGAAATATGTAAAAGGCGAGCACAAAAACAAAAAACAGAAAACATCTTATCTGAGAGCAGGAGAAGAGGCAAGACTCAGCAAGCTTCCAAGTGAACCAGGAAACAACGTTGAGACAAGAACAATTGATCACCGGCAACCAAGATGGGGGAAACCTCCCTTATATCAAGCCAGTCTGTGATTCCTGATTGCCAATCCTCATTGAATGGTTCAGTACTGTTTGTAACCACCAGAGGGAGCTTCTGCTCAGAATTCATTTCTAAAACATTCACAACAGAGTACATACTCACCAGTCACTTAGTCCCCAAAGCCATCGATCTCCTGTAACCAAAAATAATAAAATAAACCAACCTATACTTACCTTTCCACCATAGTCTAGTTAATAACGAGTGTCCCACGACGATCTCCTGTGTAGAACAATGATATCGGGTGATGTCAGTGTTCTACAGGGCCTCCACGATGCACTGACAGACAGAGGATACCTCCACGATGTATCCCTCCGCTGTCGAGATAGAGGTCCCCTAACCCTAACCCTAACCCTAAGTTAATTCTCTCACCGGCAACGCTGTGTGAGAAAATTCTCACGCAGCATTGCCGTAAAGTGAGAGCCTGAACTCAGGTAACCTCTTCAGTGATGCACTGCAGGAGCCAATGTCCCCTGTCAGTGCATCGTGGGAGGCTCTGTAGAGCAGTGACATCACCCGATGTCACTGTTCTACGGGGGATAGTCGTGGGACACTCGTTATTAAGTGGACTATGTCAGACAGGAAGTATTTGTTTTTTTGTTTTTTTTTGCAGTAGATCGAGGGCGTCGCATGGATTGGGCATCTAATAAATATGGCAAAACTGTGTAGTGTTTTATTTCATTAAAATACTTTTTTCTGGCTGTGTATTTTTTTTAACCTTTAACAACTATAGGATTAGTAATGGATCGGTGTCTTATTGACGCCTCTCCATTACTAACCGGGCTTGATATTACCTTACAATACAAAGGTGACATCAACCCCTTATTACCCCATATGCCACCGCTACAGGGCAGTGCGAAGACAGAGGCTAAGTGCTGGAAATGGCGCATCTTAGAGATGTGCCATTTCTGGGCGGCTGTGGGTTGTGGTTTGTAGCCAGGGGGAAGCCAATAACCATGGTCCATTTCTAGTCTATTAATATCAGCCCGCAGCTGTCTGCATAGCCTTTTCAGGCTATTAATTATAGGGGTCCCAACATCATTTATTTTTGGGGCCCCCCTATTTTAATAGCCAGTAAAGGCTATGCAGACAGCTGCAGGGTGATATTAATAGCTTGGGAAGATCCATGGGTATTACCCGCTCTTCAGGCTATAAACATCGGCCCCCAGTCGCTGGCTTGCCCTCTCTGGCGCAGAAAATTGCACGGGAGCCCACGCCATTTTTTTCTTCTTCCATTTTTTTAAAATGAAACAGATATTGCGTTTAAGGCCAGGGTCACACTTGCGAGAAACTTGCACGAGTCTCGCACCTCAATACCCGGCACTGCCGCCGGCACTCGGGACCAGAGTGTGCGGCTGCATGTTTTTCTATGCAGCTGAACGGTTTGGTTCGAGTGCCGGTGGCAGTGTCGGGTTTTGAGGTGTAAAACTCGTGCGATTTTCTCGCAAGCGTGACCCCGGCATAACGTAGATTTTTTTCTATCTATAGATATATCTATCTATAAAGCATCAAAAACGTGCAGATTTTTACCTGCATTTTCTGCCAATAGAGGTAGAATCTGCGAAGAAAATTCCACAGGCAAATCCGCAACGTGTACATATACCCAAGGAGGTTCATTTTTCATACATGGCCTGCAATAGAAAAAGGATAAGTGGTACAATAGATATAATAATGACCACTGCCTGGCTCACTATAATAGCTATGGATAGGCATTCTTCTCATGATGGGCAGTTTTTAAACCACTCAGCATCAAATATAACATTTTTGAAAACTTGTAAGAATGCACAACATGAGACAACAGATCATTACTCTGGCTATTAAATGATTACATGATCAAACCAATGGAAGGCTGTATCTTATGTAAGGGAATATGAAGGTAGTCATGTTCAGAATGTTCTCCTCACTGAAGTGACATCCTACGTGTAGATACTCTATATACTGAACAAGATACTGTATGCTGAAATTCTGAATGCAGCAAATAGAGAGGTAGATCAGTACACAATGTAATGTGCCGACACCTTGGATGGAGTATAGCATGGTTATCACCACTGATCAAAATAGGCAAGATTTCAATATAAAGTGAAATGCCACCATCCGTTTGAAACAGATGAGGCAAAATCGGAATATTTGCAACTATTGGGAATGAAGTAGGTATGAAGTATTCATAAACTCCCTTTATGAGTATCACAATGAAAATCTACTTTCCTCCGAAATTGAAGATTCAGATAACATGTCTGAAAGGATGATGGGTAGCACTTAAGGTATCACATAATCATATCGCTAGAAGATCGCTAAAACGTCACTATTAGCGATCCCTAGCGTATTGTTCAGTGCGGCAGTTCACAGAGCTTCTGCGTGATCTCGCCGTCGTGAATCGCTCGACCCTATTTTCTTCGGCGCTACCCGCGTGGTAAGTATTTAATCGCTGGTGGCTTTCTTAGGATTTAGCGGTACTTTTGTACCGCTAAAGTCGTTAAGAAGATCGCTAACGGCGATAGCGTCGTTAACTATATCGCTAAATGCGGCAGCATTTAGCGATATAGAAACAATCCCGCTAGCGATCTCATTAGTATGCAACGCTAACGAGATCGCTAGCGGGATTGCTTAGTGTGGCAGTACCTTTAGTCTACAGTAATCCACTGATCCTGATTAGTATGAACTTGGCAGCCTGTCAAGGATCCCAGCAGTATGAACTACGACAATTGAAAACAATGGCTACTGAACAACCTAAAATGACCTCAATGCTCAATATCATCTTGTCCTTCATATCTTTACGCAAGTGGAAGAAGTGGATCAGGTTTATAGATTTTTTCATAGACATTTCACAATGCATTAACTGAGTTAATAAGATTATCATCGGAAATGAGATAAGAAAATCTCAAGTGATGCTTTTATTTCAATATAAGGATCTTATATTTAGCTGAAGTAGATTATGGGACAATATGCATCAAGCACACACTTGGTGACCTAATGGGTTTAGTTTGTTGTAAGACATATCATATTATTTTTGATGAGTCAATAATTGGCCTGGATATTCCCAATTAAAAAAGTCCAGTTTGTTCATGTTATTCAAGGGAGAATTATCACCATAGAAATGATATGGCATCACTTTCTAAGCAGTGGGGATTGAGTGCCATGATCCTCACTACTCGAAAAAAATTGGATACACGTCACTACGTACTAAGGTTGGTGCACAGAAAAGGATACCACTCCCTCAATACACATACAGTACAGACCAAAAGTTTGGACACACCTTCCAATTCAAAGATTTTTCTGTATTTTCATGACTATGAAAATTGTACATTTACATTGAAGACATCAAAACTATGAATTAACACATGTGGAATTATATACTTAACAAAAAAGTGTAAAACAACTGAAAATATGTCTTATATTCTAGGTTCTTCAAAGTAGCCACCTTTTGCTTTGATTACTGCTATGCACACTCTTGGCATTCTCTTGATGAGCTTCAAAAGGTAGTCACTGGAAATGGTCTTCCAACAGTCACTTGTTGGCCCTTTTGCCTTCACTCTGCGGTCCAGCTCACCCCAAACCATCTCGATTGGGTTCAGGTCTGGTGACTGTGGAGGCCAGGTCATCTGGCGTAGCACCCCATCACTCTCCTTCTTGGTCAAATAGCCCTTACACAGCCTGGAGGTGTGTTTGCGGTCATTGTCCTGTTGAAAAATAAATGATGGTCCAACTAAACGCAAACCGGATGGAATAGCATGCCGCTGTAAGATGCTGTGGAAGCCATGCTGGTTCAGTATGCCTTCAAATTTGAATAAATCCCCAACAGTGTCACCAGCAAAGCACCCCCACACCATCATACCTCCTCCTCAATGCTTAACGGTGGGAACCAGGCATGTAGAGTCCATCCGTTCACCTTTTCTGCGTCGCACAAAGACACGGTGGTTGGAACCAAAGATCTCAAATTTTGACTCATCAGACAAAAGCACAGATTTCCACTGTTCTAATGTCCATTCCTTGTGTTGTTTAGCCCAAACAAGTCTCTTCTGCTTGCTGACTGTCCTTAGCAGTGGTTTCCTAGCAGCTATTTTACCATGAAGGCCTGCTGCACAAAGTCTTATCTTAACAGTTGTTGTAGAGATGTGTCTGCTGCTAGAACTCTGTGTGGCATTGACCTGGTCTCTAATCTGAGCTGCTGTAAACCTGCGATTTCTGAGGCTGGTGATTCAAATAAACTTATCCTCAGAAGCAGAGGTGACTCTTGGTCTTCCTTTCCTGGGGCGGTCGTCATGTGAGCCAGTTTCTTTGTAGCGCTTGATGGTTTTTGCAACTGCACTTGGGGACACTTTGAAAGTTTTCCCAGTTTTTTGGACTGACTGACCTTCATTTCTTAAAGTAATGATGGCCACTCTTTTTTCTTTACTTAGCTTCTTTTTTCTTGCCATAATACAAATTCTAACAGTCTATTCAGTAAGACTATCAGCTGTGTATCCACCTGACTTCGGCACAACACAACTGATGGTCCCAACCCCATTTATAAGGCAAGAAATCACACTTATTAAACCTGACAGGGCACACCTGTGAAGTGACAACCATTTCCGGTGACTACCTCTTAAAGCTCATCATGAGAATGCCAAGAGTGTTCAAAGCAGTAATCAAAGCAAAAGGTGGCTACTTTGAAGAACCTAGAATAAGACATACAGGGCTTGGACAAAATAATGGAAACACCTAACGTTTTGGCATCATAATCTTCGAACATGTTATAAACATGGAAACCGTGACATATGGTAATGTTTTGTAGTTGATTATTTGTGTTATGTGATATGTGTATGTAAATTAACTGTTTGTTTTGCAGAATTGTAAGAACATTGATGAGAACCTGATACCAATGGCAGACCTCTCGGATTTTCAAAGAGGCCAAATTGTTGGTGCTCGTATGGCAGGCGCTAGTGTAACGGAAAGTGCCCGAATGCTTGGCGTGTCAAGAGGTACTGTCTCCAAAGTAATGACTGCGTTTGAAAGAGAAGGAAAAACGTCCGCAGCAAAGCACAGGTCCGGCCGAAAGTCGAAGTTGACTGAGAGAGACCGTCGGACTGTAAAGCTAATTGTGAGAGAGGATTGCAAGACTACGGCTCCGAAAATCACTGCTGAGCTCAATGAACACCTACAGAACCCAGTTTCCACGAAAACTGTTCGTCAGGAGCTGAACAAATCTGGATTCCACGGAAGAACTGCAATTCGAAAACCGCTGCTCTCAATGACAAATGTTTCCAAGCGTTTAGAGTGGTGTAGAACCCTCCAGAATTGGTCCCTCGCGCAGTGGAAACATGTGATATTCTCAGACGAATCATCATTTACCCTATTTCCGACCTCTGGCCAAGTGTACGTTTGGAGACAGCCGAAAGAAGCATTTCATCCAGACTGCCTTCTCCCAACCGTAAAACATGGCGGAGGTTCTGTGATGATCTGGGGTGCTATTTCGTGGAGATCTGCCGGGCCAATGATATCCCTTCATGGAAGAATTAACAGCCGCGATTATTTAGGCATTTTGGGCGACCAAGTGCATCCTATGGTACAAGCACTGTTTCCGGAAGGGAACTCCATCTTTCAGGATGATAATACACCAATTCATACAGCTTGAATCATTAAAGCATGGCACGAGGAACATTCTAATGAAGTTGAGCATCTCATCTGGCCCCCACAATCCCCAGACCTCAACATTATTGAGCATTTATGGTCGATTTTAGAGATTCAAGTTAGACGTCGATATCCGCCGCCATCATCGCTCAAAGAACTGGAGGGTGTTTTAACTGAAGAATGGGCTAAAATTCCTTTGGAAACAATTCACACCTTGAAGGAATCCATTCCTCGGAGAATTGAGGCTGTAATCGCCGCAAAAGATGGACTTACACCATATTAAACTAACTTTTGTTGATGTTTCCAGGTGTTTCCATTATTTTGTCCAATCCCTGTATTTTCAGTTGTTTCACACTTTTTTTTTAAGTATATAATTCCACATGTGTTAATTCATAGTTTTGATGCCTTCAGTGTGATTCTACAATTTTCATAGTCATGAAAATACAGAAAAATCTTTGAATGAGAAGGTGTGTCCAAACTTTTGGTCTGTACTGTACATTAAAATTCCGGCACTCATATAGTATTCAAAAATGGTTTATTCAAGTGAAGCAATCCCAAATTCATAACGTTTCGGTCTTACATCTAGACCTTCATCAGACGGATTGCCATGGAGTGTCCAAATACAGCAGTAGGTGGGCAAAAAGTAATGGGAAGAATTCCCTGTGAAAAGCGCTGATCCTCACTAATCCACAGTTTTACATTCACCGAGATGTTGCTGGCTACTTGTTGAATAATTCCCTGCACAGCAGGTAGTCAGCACTGAGCTTCCCAATGGAGCAGTGACATGACAAGTCAACCCTTTTATTTTAGTGAATGTATCCTAATATCATAATAGTATGCATATGATAGCAATATATCAGCATTATAAGATGAGAATACCCCTCGGTGGCACAATAGACAGCTTTCTCCATTTTTAGAAAAGCTATTTAGAATAGTTTTTAAAATAATGACATTTGGAGTCCTCAAGTACACTGTCATATTATTCATATGTGTTGAGTGCGACTGCTGGAGGCCCATATTAATAACTAGAGATGAGCTATTCAACTTAATGTCAATCGACTTTGTGTTGAATTTCATGAAATTCACAAACATGGTTAACTTTTTATTTTTTCGTAGCTGAGGAGAACAGGAACAACAGCAGGGCAGCCGAACACCTGAGATGTTGGTAACTGAGGGGTTTTGCAGTCCTTAAAACTAACGACACAACTAGAGGTACTGTGGAGCTTTCCTACGTTGATCCTAGACGCCTCGTCACAGCCTGAGAGACAACTACACCCAAAGGCAGAAAGATGAAAGCTATCTGCCCCCGGGGCAGATCCCCAAAGAAATAGGAAGCCCCCCAAAAATAATAATGCGGTTAGACAAGATGAAAATACAAAATAGGCAAAAATAGACTGAGCAAACGCTGGGGCCACAAGCTGACTAAATAGGATAGGACAGGGGAGTTACTTTTCTGCAACCCAGAAAACCCTACAAAATCTAACAATTCTGATTACAAAAATACGAGATGACACGATCTCGCCACCCACTAAATCAGATCTCAGTGTGAACAAAACCAAGCCGCAGCCGCTGAAAAAACAGGAAAAAGCAAATGAGCAAATAACAGTGGCGCAGAAAAACTGTGAGGGGCTCAGGCCCCAGGAGGGACCTGGCTAACCTCCACAAAAGTGCAGAAAACAATGCAAAAAGCAAGCCCAAAATTGAAAAGCAAAAAATATCTTATCTGAAAGCAGGGATGCAGGCAAGACTCCCGCAAACTTCCAAATGAACCAGGAACCACAATTAAGACAAGAACAATTTGTCACCGGCAACCATCATGGGAGGGAAACCCCCCCTTATATCAGACCAGTCCGTGATTCCAGATTGCCATCCTCGCTGAAAGGTTCAGTACTGTCTGTAACCACCAGAGGGAGCTCTGCTCATAAACCCTCTCTAGCACATTCAGAACAGTACCCCCCTGAGGAGGGGCACCGAACCCTCACTTGTGCAACCAGCCGTCAGGATGAGCTCGGTGATAGGCACGGATCAGTCCTCCTAGCATGGATGTCGAAAGCAAACACCCAAGAATTGTCCCCTTACCATAACTTCTCCACTTAACCAAATATGGAGTTTCTGTCTAGAAAAAACGGAAAACTTTTTTTCCAACCCCAATTAAATTC